>JAQHUG010000276.1:1816780-1867104 GCA_028555095.1 Dicrostonyx torquatus | reverse complement strand
AAGGAAGGAAGGCTTGGAAAAAAGAATTGCAACCACAATCAGCAAAAAATAGTATGAAAACCATATTACAGCCTCTGATTTGATGTTTTTATGGGATTCCTGCATGTGTGAACATATGTGTCTCGGCATCTGTATGTATTTCTCCTGCTTTTTCTTTGGTTCTTTTTCTTCTGTTTATTTTGACTTGTTTGTTTTATCTTATTTGTGTTGTTATTATTCTTTAGATGCCTTTTTGATTTCTAAGGAGAGATGGAAAGGGTGTGGGTCTCTATGAGAGGGGAGGAGAGGAGGAACTAGGAAGAGTTAGGAAGGGGGTGTAATCAGACTAATGTTTATATTATATTATATTATATTATATTATATTATATTATATTATATTATATTATATCAACAAAATCTAGCAATAAAAAAGAATGCATAAGAAACAGCTTTGACAAAGTAGTAAGAAAAGCATGAACAAACATATTTTTTAAAAAAGGAGCAAGTGGTATGTTCAACTTCTCAAAAAACAGGAAACATTTGAGATTAATACAAATAAGTAGGCGAGTGGGGTGACTCAGCGGGCAAAGGTGTCTGCTACCAGACTCACTGGTCTTAGTTCAATCCCTGGGGACCCATGAAGCAGAATCCCCAAAACTGTCCCCTGGGTCTTCAATATGTCTACCCAATAGTAAGAAATGAAATAAAAGTAAAAAGGTTTTTTAAATTAAAATAATAAAATATTAAGAGATTTCAGCCCCACATTACTAGATAGCAAGACCACAGTTAAGATTCTTGCAGCACCTGTCCGCGGGGCAGAACTTAAAACGGCTCAATTGTAGGAAGCGCTGAGGAGACAAGGAGCTCTGCAGAGCCGGTAAAATGGCAAACTGAGAGCGCTTTGGAAATCACAGCCCTATATGAGAAGGAACACACCCTGGGTACTCCGAACCCCTAGCTGCACGCGAGAGCTGCTGGCTGGATTCGGTATGCAACACAAAGGCTATTACATTGTGGAATTAGCAATGACCATGAGATAGTATGGCCATTATTTAATTGTATTTTATGTGCATCGATGTGAAAGTGCTGGATCCCCTGGAACTGGAGCTACAGGCAGTTGTGAGCTGCCATGTGGGTGTTGGGAATTGAATCCGGGTCCTCTGGAAGAACAACAGTTGGTGTTCTTTGCTCTTAACCACTGAGCCATGTCTCCAGCCCCCAGGATATTTTGACAATTTAAATCAAATACAATTGTATGCAACAATATCCATGCATCTTAGTAAATACTGAGTGCAAAAATACTCCATGCCATGTTATACTTTTATTAAATTTAAACTACTTATATAAATAAAACAGGAACGCTTAGGGGTTTGTATAGATGCAATAACTACATTTAAAGAAAATGAGTGTTCAGGGTGATGGCTGCCAGCCATGGGAAGAAGTAAGGTGACGAGGGGAGGCTAAAGGGTAAGGTGTGGTTGATGGCTGAGAGCTAGTCCGTGGGTACTCAACACGTTTAAAACAAATAGCTAACTAGCCCTGCCAGCCAGCTAAGTAGACAGTTCTGGCTGCTATGAGGAAAATGGATGGAAGGTGTAAAATCCGAAGCAGGCTGAGCAGTCAGGAGGCTGTTCAGTAATCCATGGGGAGGGGGTGGTGCCTCCTACCCGGAGGGTGGCAGCTGAGATAAGAGTAATGGACAGAGTCAGAATGTACGCTGGAGGCAGTAGAAAATTTGTTCTGATAGCTTAGATGTGGGAGGTAAGAAATGTTCTATTTTGTGAAACTGCCAGAATTTATTTAACAATATGCTCCAATTGTATATCCAGATTGTTTACAATATTTTTTGCTCCATAAAAAGGTCTAAAATGAACATTCCTGCAGCTTAATCTTCATGCTGCTTGAATTAATTTCTCTCCTTTTTGTGGCATGAGTTTGGGTTTTATTTTATTTTATTTGACTTCGTGTGTGTATGTGTGTTTTAGAGATGGTTCAGGTTCACAGAGGAAGATATGGAGACCTAGCCTATATCTCCCATCCCTCCATCCAAGTGTGGGCTCTCCCCTTTTCAACACCCCCACCACACCACCACTGTGGAGCATTTATACACAAGATGAACGCACACTGACTCAGCATCCATCATTCCAAAGCCACGGTTTACATCCTGGTTCACTCTGTGTTCTACGGTCTACAGTTAAAGTCCAGCACTTGCGTCTTGTATTACAGTCAAAAGAGCATTTGCACTGCCCAAAAGGTAGCAGTGCCTGCTGCCCCTCCATCCTTCAATCCGTGTCTCCACAGTTTGCTTTCTCCAGGCTGCTATAGAATTGGAAATACAGTATGTAACTTTCCAGATCAGCCTCTTTTATGTAATACTCAACGTGTGTTTGTGTTTTCCCTATTTCTTTGCTTGATAGGCTGATTTTTTTTTTTTTATTATTATTTTTTTTTCTTTTTTGGCAGTCTTTCTATGTAGCCCTTGGTGGACTGGAACTCACTGTGCAGACCAGGATGGTCTTGAACTTGGAGTGCTCTTTCTGCCCCTGCTCTTCTGTCATTTTAGCACCAAATACTCTCCTGTGGTCTGGCTGTTCCATGTTTCTTTATCATTCACCATTGAGTGATTGCTCTAGGTTCCCTCTTCACAGAGCCTCTGATATAGTAGCCACTAGCCTTGGATGGGAACCATTTAAGCTCATCAGAAGCAAGTAAAATTAGGGGCTGTCAAGATGGCTTAGTGGGTAAAGGCTCTTGCTGCCAAGCCTGATGACCTGAGTTTGATCTCCGGGACCCATGTGGTGGAAGGACAGAGCTGACTCCCAGAAGTTGTCCTCTGACCTCTGTATGCACATCATGGAGCCTGCGTGTGTGTGTGTGTGTGTGCGCGCGCGCGCGCACACATGTGCACATGCATGTGTGTGTGCACACACACACTAAATAAATAAGGTAATAAAAATTTATATAAAATTGAGTAGTTCCTCAGCTTTCTCACTGTATTTCAGATCTTTCAAAACAACCCTAATAGGACATTTCCACCGTCACAGGCAGTTCTTGGGACAGCACTGCAGAATTTGGGCTACTCAAGAGCTCCTCCTAACTGTGGCTCCCGCAGGGTTTCTCTTAGCTGTGGGATTGAAATGGCCAGCAAGGCTAGGGGAAGGTCCTGGCCTCAGTCTGCATGACCTGGTTGAATTTTTCCTTGTGGGTGCTGAAGTCAGTTCTCTTCATCTCTGATCTTGAGCAATGACCTGGGGCCTGTGACAGGTCCTAAGTATTGAGAGTGTTTTGATGGAGGCATCTGCCATCTGTTCATATCATGGCTCAAACCTAGGCCAGGGCAGTGTCCCTCCAGAGCAATGTTCCAGGGGTAGGATGATGCCTTGTGCACCCTACAGGCAGACCATGGGAGGCTTCACCTGGTTAATGAAGAATACTAACCTGCAGCCAGATGTTCAAATTCCTTATCCTTTTTTCCTTCCCATAGCCTTGGTTTCTTCTTGTGTAGTATAAGGATAAGCAATTCCTTTGCTTTTATGTTTTCAAGGAGAGAGTGCACTCTAGTGATAAAACTCTGGATTCTGGATTCTCTCTGCTACCTTGGATCTGGGGTCAGCAGCAGCCTATGTTTTTATCTGCCTGGGTTCAGACCCTGCTGTGAAAAGCCGTTTTTGCCAGTGACTTAAATAGAGTGCCAGGAGTCCCAAATGCCACATTCCAGTCTTGGCTTGTACACTGAGTCATGATATGACTCCATGGAAGTCACTTCCCTTCTCCTCCCAATGGGTCATCAGAAGTAGAAGGATAATGGCCCTGAGTCAACCCCCAAAAAGGAGTTACTTAGGGCTCACAGAGGTAAAGACTTGTGAGCTTAAAGGACAAAAGAACAACCCACTCTACAGGCGAGTCTTAGGAGAGGTTTGTTTTCTATGGCCTGGGAAAGGAGTCAGCTGACATCTGAGCCTGCCTTGAAGACCTGAAACCCTCTGGAATTCAGCACTGGGAAAGGTGGGCAAAAGATTGCAGGCAACTTTCTGGAGAAGGTCCAAAGTTGCCATCACATTCTGGGAAGTGTAGTAATCCCCAAAACTTCTGAATCACTGCCCTTTGAGTTCTGAGGAAAAGGGGAGATACTCGGGCTTTAAGGGCAATGAAGGCTGGGCATCTTCTCCAGGAAGTGGGAAGCCCTAGAGGGAAGGCCTGGCTAGCACCGATTGAGTGAGCCTCTTTCAATGGCCCAGTGCCCTCAGGCCCTGGAGGCTGCAGTGAAACGCTTTGCCTCATGCACACGTCTCATCACCTGGCCCCAAGTCTGCTCTTTCAGATATATGAGGTTGGTGTTAGTGTGGTGCACCCCAAGAACATGAGGGCTGATCCAAGTGTCCAGGCTAGAAGGGATCATGATTAAAGAAACTGTTATCCATGGAGACTCTATGAAAGGCAGAGGAGCCTTAGAGACTGGGTCTCAGAATACCTGGGTCTCTATCCTGATGTCATTGACCCTAAATCACCTTATGACCTTGATTGTCACTTGGCTTCTTTGCATTTAGTCCATCATCTCTAAAATGCACTTTCCCTAAATACTGGCAATGGTTATTGAGAGAAACGAGAATAAATTTTACAAAAAATAGCATTTATTGAATTTTCTTGTTCTGTTTTGTCTTGAGACAGGGTCTCTCTATGTAGTTCTGGATGTTCTAAAACTCTCTACATAGACCAGACTGGCCTGAAATTCACAGAGATCTACCTGTCTCCACCTCCCTAATGCTGTGATTAGAGGTATGTGCCACCATGTCCAGCTGTTCATTTTAAAGTTAGTAAATACTCTTTGTAGGAAATAGGAAAACAGGAAAAAAAATAAAGTCACTCACAATTTCACCATATATAAGTACAGCCTTGCGGTGGTTTGAAAGAAAATGACTCCCAAAGGGGGTGGCACTATTAGGAGATGTGGCCTTGTTAGGGGAAGTGTGTCACCATGGGGGCAGGTTTTGAGGTCTCTTTTGCTCAAGCTTCGCCCAGTGTGATACTCAGTCTACTTCCTGTTGTCTGCATATCAGCATGTAGCAGCTCCCTCTCCAGCACCATGTCTGCCTACATACCGCCATGTTCTGCCATGATGACAATGGACTGAACCTCTGAGCTGTGAGCCAGCCACCCCAGTGAAATGTTTTCCTTCATGATAGTTGCCATGGTCATGGTGTTTCTTCACAGCAATAGAAACCCTGACTAAGACAAGCCTCTTCAAGTCTGCGTCACTTTCTTGATCATTTCCCTACACCTATTTGTTCTTTCTACTAGATCTTGACACTCTTATTGTTTTATGTTCTCATTTCATATCACACAGTGACATCTACTCAGAACTAGTTGTTCTGAAGGAACTTGATTTAATGGCTAATGTCCCATCATTCCAAAGCACCAAAATTTATTTACTACATTCCCAAGGGTGTATGCTATTCATAGGTTGCCCCTAAATATTTTATTGGTGTAAATAATGCTGTGTTGAAAGCCTTGTTTTAAATCTTTTGGTATTCATTGTTCTTGCTTTACAATAAATCCTTAGAGCTGAGATTACTAGGTCAGAGTACAAAGGTGATGCAGTTAAATGCTTTAAGACATGCAGCTGTCATAGGGCAGACACTGAGTAGAGTCACGACTCTCTGAGTATAAACCCTCCTGGGCCTGTTGGAGTTGAGGCATGTCTGTGTATCTGAGGTAACTGTGGTCTTGATTCTGAGGCAAGTAGTGAAAATATGGATTCTACTAGTGTGAAAAAATTAGTGTCAACTTCCCTCTTTATGCCAGGAAAAGAAATTAATTAGAATAAGTGGACCTGGGTTTGGTTCCTAGCAGACTTGCAAACACACACGCACACACACACATGCACACACACATATATACCTATACATGTACACGCATATATATGCACAAACACATATATATATACATGCACAAACATGTATATATACATACACATACACACGCACACATCAAACTCTTATCAAAGTGTTTGAAGTTCTGAACTCCACTCAAAATCTCATACAACTTGATGCTTTGCTCTGTCTCCACACCTTACTAGTGCATGGTACCTAGTACCTGGTACATGCTGGGAAAGTGCTCTACTATCCAGGCATATCCAGTCTTCTTTAGTTTTTGTTTTTGAGATAGGATCTCACTAAGCTGCCCAGGCTGCCCTTGAACTCACTATGTAGCATAATCTAGTCTTGATTTTGGAATCCTTCTGTCTCAGCTTCCCAAGTAGCTGGGATTGTGGGCCTGCACCACCAAATGCGGTTTAAACCTTGTCACATTGCTTCCCAGACTGAAGCAGCCTTGTCTATAAAAGGGGAGGAAGGGGTTAATTTTAACCTATCTGCCAGGAAGGCACATTCTGAGGCCTCAGTGGAATTATGCACACACAAAAGGTGGTGTGTGTAGGGGTTGTTCTTTGCTTTATCTTAATAATGGGACAGAGGTCTGCTGGGAGTTGGAGAAAACAGTAGAGGACAGCAATGATGAAGAAAAGAGTTTGAGGGACTGAGAGTACAGAGGCCGGGAAATATCCTGAGGGGCTTGTCAGCATCTTGCACCAGGAATCATATTCACAGGTGCATCAGCCTATCTCAGGCCACCTCTGCCTTGAGAGTCACTGGCAGACTCAGGTCACTGATGTCTCCTGAGGAGCAGGAGGGGTATTGGATGCTTTGGGATTAATCCTCACATCTACCTTTTCTTCCAAATCTGGGGCCAGCTCCAAGGCTGTGAGAATTGGGAGAGACTGTGTGGAACCAAGTGTTTACCCCAAGGAGGTGGCCAACATGGATCAAGAAGAAACATCTTTATGAATGGTTCCTCCCTGTCTATAGGAAAGTGTAGCACACCCTAGCCCTCAGTGACTAGAAAATCAGTATCATCAACAAAGTGTGCTATCGAGCTGCCAGGGAGGGAATCCCCTGGCTGGCTGGCTAGGCTCTACCTGGCAGCAATGGGAACCAGCTTGCTAAAGCTTGATAATATGGGAGAGGCAAGAGGGGGAAGCACAATAAGGGGCATATAGTGGTATATTATTTGTGTTTTAATAAATAAAGCTTGCCTGAAGATCAGAGGGCAAAGCAGCCACACTAGTCAGCCATACAGGTCAGGGAGTGGTGGCGCACACTTTTAATCTCAGAACTTGGGAGACCGGCAGACGGTTCTCTCTGAGTTCAGGGCTACCCTGGGCTACACAAGAATGAGTTCAGGGCTACCCTGGGCTACACAAGATCGATCCAGAAACAGATCCAGGTGGTGGTGGTTCACACCTTCAATCCCAGTGTTTGGGAGTTACACACTTTTAATCCCAGCACTAGGGAGGTGAAGACAGGAACAATATGACTGAGGAGAAGAGAGGAATACAAAGGGGAAGAGACAGGCACTCACAGGAGTGTGGAGTCTGAGGATTCGTGGAGACAGGATCTCGCCCTTTCAGTCTGAAGATTTGGGAGAGGTAAAAGATCTCTCTTATGGTTGGTTTCTTTGTTTTTCTGATCTTCGACTTGAACCCCAATATCTATCTCTGGGTTTTAATTATTCATGCTACAGGGGCACATGACCCCTGTGGGGACCGTGTCTGATGGGGGCAAATCATCTCATTCACTCTCTGGCCCTAGGCAAGATTCCTCCTTCACCAGCTAATGTGACTACATTGGCTATTGACCATCTGGTTTTCAGAACTTATCCTTTGCCCACTGGGCCAAGGATCCACAAAGCACACTCAAGTGTGGAAATGGAAGGACAATACTACCTGGAAGGTGTAAAGGAACAATTACTTGGAAAAAAAGAAAGAATTGGTGGCATTTTCTGAGCCCTCCCTGAACCAGAACATAAAATGATTTCAATATGGTCCCAGCTCTCCAAGCACTGAGATCTCACAATGTGGGACTTCCTGTCATCTTTGTGGCTGTCTCAGCTTTTATGTTCGGGTTGACAGGACTTAAAACTGTGTCCACTGAACAGTGTGAGCTGCTCGAGGCACGCTGCATGGTGTGCTGCAGGCTAGGCTGCTGGAGGGGCTGAGAAAAGGCTGACATTGGTGTGGGCTGAAGGGAATAGAACAGAGAATGGACTGGGACCCCAAGCCCTTGGAGGTTCAGAAGTCTCCTAGTAAGGAGGATGGAGAGGAAGGACACATCCTATCTTCAGTAGATGGGAACAGGGTCTGTGGCTGGGCCAGGGCACAGGGGGAAGGCAATCAAACTGCAGACTGCCTTGAGTACCGGGCAGAGGGGGTTAGGCCTGACTAACCGGTGTGGGGAAGTTTGAGGAGCAGGCTTTGTTGACAACTCGAACAGGATCCTGAATTCTTTCCTTCTGCCCTCAGTGAAACCTCCTAAACCTCAGCCATGCCGGGTCTCAGCTGAGAGCTGAGCTACAGGGTCCCAAGCAAGCTCTAGGTTTTCCGCAGCCTTGGTGCTCTTGTCAACCCCTTCCTTCTCCAGAAACATTTTTAGATACCCACCCCTTCCATCTACCCTCCCCTCCCCATTTAGGTTAGCAGGCTGGAAGGACCAGAGCTGCAGACAGTGAGGGCTTGCTCCCTGCTGGGCAGTGGTATACCAAGACTCCAGTGCACAGCTTGAAGAGCCAGGTTAAAGGGTGCATGTCAAACAGGTCCAATAGCTCTTGTCCTAGCAGCCTGAGCCTCCAACACCGAACAGGATGTCCCAACCCTGGAAGTCTGGAGCGCTCAGTAGAAGTCTGAGGACTCTGGGCCTGTCCCTTGACCACTTCCTTTTCAAATTAAGTTGGTGTGTGTGTGTGTGTGTGTGTGTGTGTGTGTGTGTGTGTGTGCATGAGCATGTATGTGTATCCTCACATGATCGGGCACTGGGGCACATGTGGAGATCAGAGAACAGCTGCAGGAGCTGGTCCTCCCTTTCCACTATGTGCAAACTCAGGTTGTCAGGCTTGGTGGCAGGCAGCTCTATCTGCTGAGCCATCTCACCATCCCACACTTTCTTATTCTGGGGGGAGTCCAGGCTTTTGTGTCTAGGATAAAACTAGAACTTCAGCCACCTAGACGCTCTGCAGTTCATGCAGGATGCTTGTGGACACACACACACTCATACACACACACACACACACACAGAAGAGAAAGGCAAAGACCAGAAGATCAGGAGTAATGGCTTCTAACACACACACACACACACACACACACACACACACACACACACACGGAGGAGAAAGGCAAAGACCAGAAGATCAGGGGTATGGCTTCTAACAGGACCATGGGAGAGATGGAGGCAGGGAGGGCAATAGCTACTGGGAAAACCCTCCCTTCCAAATGGCTGTGAGAGCGAGCAGGCTCTGTTCTTCTGTCTGTGGTTTCTAGCCTTACAGGTCTATGTTGTGTCTGTGAGGAAGGGTCCTGGAAGGACTCAGATGGCAGGAGCACCCAGTAAGGATTCCCTCAGGCGTCTGTGGCTCCAAGGCCTTCCCAGTGCAGGCTGGCTGTCTCCTGCTGCATCTTCTGGGCCCTCATTTCCAGTCACACCACTCGAAACCAACCCTTCCCGGGGAGCTGTTGCTCTTGTAGATGCCTTTTCCAGTTCTTCGCAGCTACCCTGCATCCCAGGAGCCCATGCACAGCATCTCCACCTCTTGCCTGTCCCTCCCAGGAATAATTACAGAAATCCTTCTCTCACAGCCAGGCTCTCTGTATGAGGTGATGAAATCAGGGGAGGAACAAGGAAGTTGGGAGACCCTCCAGGGCAAAGGAACTGCTCAGTGAGTGCAGAGAAGTGTGTGTGTGGCGGGGAGGTGTTAATGCTAGGAGGAAGGAACAGGGAAAGAAACTGAGTGGAACATTCCACATGAGGCTCAAGTGGTTGTAGAGAATAGTGTTGCCATTTCCACGGGGTCCATCTTGTCTCCATCCCTTTGTTCAGGATTCCGTGGGGTTGCAGATGCTAAGAGGTAGTTATGTCTTGATTCTCTTTTTGCCCTTACCCTAGTCCCTTGTGTGGGGTAGGATGTCTGTCCCGAAGGAGACACACAAGCCAGGCTTGGACTGTGAGCTGAGTGTATTTGTCTGGGTCTGAGGTCCCATGAAAAGAAGTCCTTCCCACCCTAAAGTCAGCCTCAGGAGGAACAGCATGAGATGCCGTGAAGCAAACATCCTGGGGACTCGAAATAAGACCCACAAAGAGCAAGACCTAAACACAGCAGGCCCCCTGTGCTGGCAAGATTCAGAAGTGAGTTCTTTCCAGGGAGAGCAGACAAGGCCATCACCAAACCCATCCACCTCCAGGTGCTGAGGGCTCAAAGAAGGAAGAAGCGGTGAGAAACAGGAATGTCACAGGATGTGGTTATGTGGAGGGCTTTCTATGGCAGCTCAGGAGCCAGGGTTTCTTTTCTTTTCTTTTGTTTCTGGCTTTCCCAAATTCCTTAAGTTTTATTACTGAATAAAAGTTACTTCAAAGCCTAGTGACTTAAACCTTCGCTCTTACACTCCTGGAATGCAGGGGCTTCGGCTCCAGGACTCGGTGTTGACATGGTCACACCTGTCCCCTGGGCTGAAGGCCTTGTTTATCAGAGCATCCATGGCTGTTGGCAAGCTTCAGAATGTCTGTTTCCAAGGTTATTCCATGAGCCTCTTCACAGAGCTCCCTTACTGCACAATGACTGGCTTTCCTGGGACAGCCACTTCGAGACGGAGGCCTGTCTTCTTCCATCCAAACCTTAGACATGACATCTCGACAGCCTACACTCAAGAGGAGAATATCACACGTAAGAACATAGTACCAACATACAGGATTACCAAAGGCTACCTCTGAGACTGCCTTCTGCATCTCTCACTTTGGCTTCACAATAAATCTATGCTCTAGGCTGGAAGAATCAGTATATTTTTCCCATTACTATAACAAAATACCTGAAGCTAGGTATACTATAAAGTAATGAGATTTACTTAGTTCACGGTTTTGGAAGTCCAACATACAAAATAGCATAGTGCCAGCTCTGGTGAGGGCTTCCTGGCAGCATTCCATTATGGTGAATGAGGGCATCATGGCAAAAAGGTGCAAGAGAGAGAACCCATGAGAAGATAGGAAGTGGACCTCTTCATGTCACCATTGTGGGGCTCAAGCTTCCGACACACAAACCTTGGAGGTAGCACATTTATAGAAATGAGGGAAAAGAGCTGCGCAAAGTTGAGGGGTTGATCTCAGGACCACATACATGTAAACCATGAAGTCTCTCTGAGATGTCTCAATGCAGACCAGACCTACTGTCTATTGACATTTGTAATTGGGAGCTGTCACCATCTTGAACATCAAGGGCTTTGATGTTGGCTGACTCACAGCTTAATGCTTTCTGGATGTTTCCAGATCCCTGGGAACAAAACTTAGAACCATTTAACAAGGACTGCTTTGTTACTATAGTTTTTCTGTTTTTGTTTTGTTTTTCAAGGCAGGGTTTCTCTGTGTAGCTTTGGACCCTGTCCTGGAGCTCATTCTGTAGGCCATACTGGCCTTGAACTCATGGAGATCCACCTGCTTCTGCCTCCCTAGTGCTGGGATTAAAGGTGTGCGCCAACACCGCCAGGCTATTATTGCAGTTTTCTAAGGCAGGGTCCAGTCTGGCCTCCAACCTTCTATGCAGCCAAGAATGATCTTGAACTCCTCACCCTCCTACCTCCACCTCCCAAATGCTAGGGTTACAGGTGTGCACCACCATAACAGGTCTTTTAACCTAGTTTTAAAAAATAAACTTCTTGTTTGTTTACTTATTTATTTTTAGAAAAGGTTTCACTGGGTAGCCTTGGATGTCCTGGAACTTCCTATGTAGACCAGGCTGTCCTCGAACTCACAGAGATCTGCCTGCTTCTGCCTCTCAAGTGCTAGAATCAAAGGCATGTGCCACCTCCACCCAGGGAAATTTTTTATTTTAAGAGTTTCAGGTTTGCAGATAAATTACAAATATAGTTCAAACAGTTTCCATCTATTCCGACCTGATTTTCTATACTGTGAACATTTTACCTGAGTGTGGTCCATTTGTTACAATTAACAAACCATTATTAATATCTCTGTGAACAAACATCTGCTCTTTATTCAGATTTCCCACTAGCTCTATGTAAAAAGAAAAAGAAAAGTGGACACCATGGGGGTGTTTTGTGCTATTTTTTATGGTTTGATAGGTTTTTGCTTGTTTGTTTTTGTTTGTTTTTTGTCTTTTTTGTTTTTGTTTGAGAGAGGAAGAAAGTTGGGTGAATAGGGAGGTGGGGAGAATCTAGGAGGACTTGGAGGAGGAGAAGAATATGATCAAAATATATTGCATGAAAAAGAAACAAAAGCAGTCCAGTCCTTCAGAGTTGGCCTTGTTAGTGTCCCCTTCTATGGAAGAAGAAAGTGAGGCACAGAGATGTTAAGTCACTTGGCAAAGATCACAGGCTACGCAGAGGCAGAGTGTTTGGACGGTGCCCCAGGCACCCTCTTAACCATTGGAGCCTCCTTGTCTCCCCACTCTGAGTGCTGCTTGGGGTGGAAAGATAGTGCACATAAACACTAACCCAGAGCTGGTGCCAGACCCCGCTCTAAGCTTACAGGTGATAGCACCATGCTGGAGACTCACTGTGGGTTTCTCCCTCCCTCCTCCTTCAGTCCCACCCTCTGTGAAACCTCAGGATTGGATTGATGACCTTGGGTCTGTCACTCACTTTCCCTATCTGTTCCACAGCCCTGTCCTGATGGCTACTCCAGGGAAACCAAGAAGAGCTATTTTCTTTCCCTGAGCACAGGGAGTCATTGGCAGTGTGGGAATGATCCTCCTGGGTCATTTGGCTTGCTAGCTGCTGTAGCAGGGAGAGCAACAGATCAGTCATTGGTGTGGATTGAATTAATCAGCCACCCATCAAGCTACAAATCCCCAGACTTTGGGCTCTGAGGACCCCACTCTTAAGTGACTCAAAGTCTTAAGGCTCAAAATCTCTGGATAAGGTACTCTGAACAGTGGAAGGGGTTTTTGTTTAGCTGGTTGGTTTTTGTTTTGTCCCCCTGTAACATACATGAAGCTGCTCTTTGAGGAGGCCAGGCACTACATGGGGTGGGGGAGCTATCGGATGACTGTCCGGTGCCTCATGCAGAGGTGACTAGCACAGAAACGGTGCCCAAATTGGCAGAAATGGATGATGACTATGGGGATGAGCAGTCCAGGCCTCCCCAGGTCACACACAGCTGTGCTGACTTCTCTAGCCAGAGACTCCCCTTTGGAATATCTCAGGGACACACACAACAGGGACAGAGCGTGACTCCACCCTCACTGCCTGGTCAGGGAGCTCCCTGGGTCTTTCTGTTAGTTTGGTGCACTTCCTTCCCCTGGTTCCCACTAGAAAGCACAGCAACAGATGAACAGGACTTGACTTTGGTGCCAAAGCCTTTGCTGCTAAAGGTTAAATTGGCTGCATGATTCCCAGAGTTAAGAATTAGGCATTCATAGACATAATGTGACTGAGGGGGTATGGGCATTCATACACATGACAGACATTTACAACACACACACACACATGCACATATGCACACATGCACGTATGCACACATGTACACACACACGCACGTGCACACACATGCACACACATGCACACACATGCACACAGACAGGAGACACTTGTCCATCGGTGGGCTGGCTGTCAGCCCACACAGGGGGCCCACGGCCCACATACAGGTCAGGAAATGGGTTTTCCACATCCAGGAGACACTGAATGCATCTGAGGAGTCTTTCTGTGGGCTTTCTCCCATGGGTTTAGAAAGGAAGTGACCTACATTTGTAGACTGGAAACAGAGGTCACTAAAGTATGAGTACACCGCAAAGGCCACTTTAGAGAGCTGCTGTCCCCAACCTCGGTGCTGAGAAGACTTGGTCCTGAGGCCAGGCTGGAGGAAAAAAAACTGTTTCTGAGGTCTGTGTTCTGTGTAAAGAGAAGAACCAGAGCCGGCAACAGGTTAGAGGAGGTTAACATGCTGGGATTTTAAAGACTTACATTCTGACTTAAGGAAATGATTTATAAAGTCTTGTTATTTAAATATGTTATTTGGGGACCAGTGAGATGGACCAGTGGGTAAGTCTGGCAACCTGAGTTTGGTCTATAGAACCCACATAAAGGTGGATGAAGGGAAGCTATTCCACAAGGTTGTCCTGTGACCTCATGTGTGTGCCATATCACACATACCCCCACATAGACAAACAAACAAACAAATAAAATTGTATTAAAATGTGACTTTGACTGTAGTTGAGTGTCTGTCTTGTTTTTACTCCCACTCCTTCATAGACTCCCTGCCATTTTATGGTCCATTTGGCAGATAATGATATATTCATATGTTGGCGACTTATTTAAATTCCCATTTTTGCTGGTCTGGTAGCTTCTTTCCTCCTAACTTAAAGTGTCCTGTTTGTTCTGTGCCATAAGTACTTCTTACAGAATTCCTAAATTATTTTAAAAGTAGAATCTTGGAGCCATCCACAATCCCTAGATAGCCCAAGCTGGGGGTCTTTTATTGCATTGTTATTACAAAATAACCTGAGGCTGGATGTACTATAAAAAAATATTTCTTTAGTTCACAGTTTGAGGTTTGCAAGAACATAGCCCCAATAACTTTCTCAGCTTTGGGGACATCCTTCAGGTTGTCACAGCATAGCAGGTGGCCTCATGGCCAGAGTATATGCAAGACAGAGAGATCACCTCACTGTTTTTCTCAGAAACTACATTACTTGAGAACTGCATTAATCTCTTCTAATGGCGGCATCTCCAATGACCTAATGCCTCCCTCTGCCCCCACCCTCTTTTTGAGGCAGGGATTCACTCCAGAGCCCAGGCTCACCTTGAAATTTCAATCCTGTTACCTCAGCCTGGGATGGTGCTGGGATAAGTGTGAGCCACCATCCAACCACACTGTTACATTGCAGACCAAACTTTCCACGCACAAACCTTTGGGGACAGCCTTGAGCTGTCTCTGGGCCATGGCAAATACCCTGTTCACTGTCCTTTAAGGCAGAGCCCTCCGATCTGGCTAGGTAGGACGCTTTCTCTGCGGGGAGAGAGAAGGCAAGCTTGGATGCTTGTCCTGTTATAGTTATTGTGATTACTGCTGGTGAGAACAAAAAGCCAAGGAAGGAATGGAAGTGAAACTATTCAGAGCTCTTTGTGTGTGTGTGTGTGTGTGCATGTGCGTGTATGTGCATACATGCATGTGTGCATGTGTGTACGGGCATGTGTGTATGTGCATTGGGTGTGTATGAGTGTGCATGCATGTGTGTGTATGTGCATGTAGGAGTGTGTGTGTGTGTGTGTACATGTGTGTGTGAAGCCATGGGATTGCTTTCTCCTTAATGAAGTCTTTTTACTCCCCAGAGAAAACAAAACTGAGGGGGTTTGGATGCCTAGGAAGTGATTCCTAGCCAGCCCCTGCCCCCACCTTGAGACAAGGTTTCTCTGTGTAGCCCTGACTGTCCTGGTACTCAATCTGTAACAGAGTGGCCTTGAACTCAGAGATTCTCCTGCCTCTGCCTCGCAAGCACTGGAATTAAAGGTGTGTGCTAATATACTGAGCTATACTTTTTCTCAAAAGAGTTTTTAAAAGAATTTTAATTACACACACACACAAATCACTTAATATAGAATAGTTAGAAATAGGGGCTGAAGAGATGGCTTAGTGGTTAAGAGCACTGGCTGCTCTTCTGGAAGACCTGGGTTCAATTCCCAGCACCAGCAGAACAGCTTACAACCATCTGTAACTCCAGTTTCAGGGGGTGTGTTGCCCTCTTTTGGCCACCATGGCATTGCACACACATGGTGCATAGATGTACACATGCTGACAGAGCAGTCATACACATAATTTTTTTTAAAATGTATGTGGAACACTTTCCATGACAATAGTTGTGTCTTCATGCCATCATTTAAAACGTCACATGGTATTCCATTGTATGACTACATGCGTAACTTCTCAGTTGCTTGTTTCTAGAAATTTGGTTTATTTTCCTTGATTTGGTAATGCTGGCTGTACTCGTAGGTAACACTCTTTGCACCTATTGTGCTCGTGGGTTGACTCCCAGGGTAGGATTGCAGGCACTGCACGCACATTCTAAGCTTTGATGCCTGCTACTTATACTTGATAAAACCTGTCGATTTCAGCTCCCCCACTAGTCTGTGACTGCTAATTTCTTACCAGCATTCTTTTCCACTTTCACAAATCTGTTGTGCAAATGTCATACTTTTAAATTCTCTTTGATTTTCACTGAGGTTGGCCACGCTGGGCTTGCTCGTTAGCACTTTGTGTTTCTGTCTTGCCCCTGCCAGCATTTTGCTACTGAAGGATCCTTTGTCTCATTGTCATTTGGCAAATTTCCTAATATGTCAGGGCTGTTAACCTTTATTTTGAAGAACGCTGCATATGATGTAAGCTTATTGTTTGCCCTCAGTTTTGTGACATTCTGTAACATTGAGAATTTATATAAATTTCACGTAGTAAACAGTTCAGTATTTCCTTTTCATCTGTCTTTAGAAAGACTTTCCTGTCCTTATGTTATGCAAACATACAACAAAATGTTCTGGTGTTTTATTTAACATTTGAATCTTTTAGCCACCCACACTTCACTTTATGAGCTATAGGTATGGTTTCTCAGACATTAACTTGTTATTTCTGTATGGCTGTTGGATACGCATTTTTGCTTTAATGTGAAATGTTTCTTAACACCCTATGAGTATGCATTATATGACATTTATATAGGTTCTGGAACCCTTAGCCGAGCTTTTGCCAAACGTTTCAGTTGTCTCTTGGTTCTGTGTTGTGCTCTGCTGCCTGCACCACACGCCTCTGCACTACTCCCGTTGGCCTTGAACTTGTCTCAGAAGATCCCTCCTTTCTCCATCTCTCACGTACCTCAGACTGTCAGATTGTTTTCTTTCTTCTTTCTTTGTTGGCATTGCTATGATGGGAAACCAAAGTCTTGAGCATGCTAGGTGAGTGCTCTACCACTGAGCTACAAATATACCTTCAACAAAGTTCTCTTCACCAATATTTTTCTTGGCTGTTTTCTTTAATTTATTCTTCCAGATGACTGTGAGATTCACTTATGCTTTTGTGGTTTTCCCAGAACGAAGTTCCTCTTGGAGATTAGCTTAGTAGAGATTTGCCCTAGTACATCTTTCCTATTCATTCCCTTTTCCACATTTATTTATTTATTTGATAATTTATTTAGTTTGATTATTACCATTATTTAGTTTATTATTTAGATTATTTATTTATTTATTCATGATCTTCTTCACATTTATTTATTTAACCCTAACAAATTACAAAGTTTGCCAAATGACAATGAGACAAAGAGATCCTTCAATAGCAAAACAGGCAGGAAAAAGACAGAACCACAAAGTGCTAAATTTACTGCGTGTGTGTGTGTGTGTGTGTGTGTGTGTGTGTGTGTGTGTGCGCGCGCGCATACGTGTGATGGTATGGGTCAGTTCTGTCCTTCCACCATGCCATGTCAGACTCAAGGACAAAGCCTTTATTCCCTGGGCCATCTCACTGTCACAGCTGTTCAAGTCTTTCTGTTTCCTTTGACAGATTGAAGGTGTGAGTTTCTATTGCTAGTTTTCTATGTTTCTGTTGCTAGTGCCTACATATTCCACACTGACCTTATATGACCTTATTCTAATTGTCTGTTGCTCTCATACATGTCAGCTTTGGGACATTTATATTTCATTTTATAACCTAAGAGCAAAAAACGCTATCTTCTGTCTTCTCCTGCCCCCTCAGTGGATTTGTGCCAAAGGCATGTTTGACCTAATTTGAGGCCATTCATTTTCCTTCTGGGTCTGGGCCATGGCTCCTCCCTGTCATTGCCTGTCATTGTAAGAATGAGTTCAGAGAAAGACTGACACCTCCGCCAACTCCTTGTCAGCTGCTTCCAGAGGACAGACATGTTGTGGATCAAACCAAGTTTCACCTAGTTCTCTACCTCCAGCCCTGCCGCTTAGATAACAGGGGAGGGACCTGCCACCTGGTGAAAACAGGTACATGAATGAAAATGAGCTGGCATGGGGGGAGACAGGGGAGACAGGTCATTCGGGTGAAATGTCTTACTGGTGGGAGCCTTGAGGAGGCATCAAAAGGCCCTAAAAGCCATCAGGTTGGTCTCCAGGTTATTTAGGCAAGGCTAAATAACACCACCACCACCCCGTGGAAGAGAAACTGAAGTTGGGCAAATAGGCTTCTGAAATAATGGGGGTTGATTATCTTTCAAAGCTCACAAGGGAAATGAAAAAGAAAGGAAGAAAAGTTGCTTATGGGGACTGCACTCAATATCAAGTCTGAAGCAAGCACAGCTTCAGCAAGGTCTTATGAGTAATGCTAAGTAGAAATTACCAACAGCCTTTACCCGTCCAACTTTGTCCCTGAGTTCCAGCACTGGGAATATCCCCAGCACAGACACCCTCTCCACCACTCCATTCCCCACTGCTCTCTGCTGCAACTGCCTCCTCCTTTCTTTGCTTTCTCCTCTTTCATGTGTTTGAAAGCAGATGGCCCAGAAGTGAGATCAGCCTGACAGTGGACACGGGGTAAGAATAGTGAGGAAAAGGCGTGGATGGATAGAAAAATGGACACCGGATGCTAGTCGAGTATGAGCTAAATGAGCCTCACCCGCGTGTTGTGGTGCATGGTCCTGTGCCTGTCCAGTGGCAATGGGGATATTGCTCTGGGCTTGCTAGTCATATGAAGGTCACCTCCTGGAGTTTTATTGATACAACTTCAAAGGTCCAGCCATATGCCCAGACCTCACCCAGTATTCAAACCCATGGATTTCCTCTGTGCCTCCCTTTTATCATGAAACCGAATGGACATCCACGCTGCTTTTGAAGTCTTCCATAGAAGGAAACACCACAGCAGCATTGCTTGGTGTTTTATTCCCATGTTTTGGACCATCGTGTTCCCAGAATGTTCTATTTTATAGTTGGCCTACTCTTCTTGCAATACAAAGCTATTATCTTCTGGCATGAACTAGAGGTTGTAGGGAACAGTAAGACACCTTTTTTTTGTATCACCCTTCAGGAAGTTGAAAGAGTATTAAGATTGCCTTTGAACTTCCGCCAGCACAATTAGGTTAAAAATAATACTTGTGAAGTGAGGGATACAGTGCCTGGCACATAGAAAAAAGAAAACGCTGGTTTCTATCACTGTTATTTATATTATTATTCATTGGTCATGGTAGTACACATATACTCCAATATCATCTCACTTCTTAGTGACTTGAAGTATAGAGTTGTTCAAAAGTGGGCAAGAAAGGCATACAATATTCACCTTATTCTTCTTGTCTGAGGGAGCATGCAATGTAAATCAAAGGTTTTCCGGAATGGGCTAGCGGCTGGACGTGCACTACGAACCTCTGAAAATTCCGAAGGCGAGAATTGTGTCTCACCCCCTCTAAAGCGCCCATCGCCTACCTACTGTAGGGTTGATTGAATCACTGTTTGTAAAGGTAAGTAGAAAGAGAGGGATTCGCTGGCGTGGCATCTCAGCATTGTACTAGGACATGGATCCCTGCATGCATAGCAACACTATACCGTCTCTGCTAGCCAGTGACTTTTCTGGGATGCACCTGTTGCCCAGCAGCCATCTCCTCTCAAAAGTTGCCAGAGGGTCCACTCTTCATGGCTGCTCTTTCCATGGAGACAGACTTCCTCTCCCTTTAGGCTCCCTCCTGTCTTTCCCTTTGAGCTAAAGCCTGCAGAGCTGGAATAAGCCCCACCCCCAAGTTGGTGCGTTAGAGACTTAGCCAGATACAGCAGTGCCAAGAGATGAGACTCTCAGAGGCAATTAGTGCTTCCCATGTGTCACCAGGCAAGTTCTGCCTCCTCCGGCCTCAAATGCTCACTCACAAATCTATCCTCTGCCAATGGAATGGCACTGAGTACGTGCACTGGCAGCATGCAGAACCCTCGGTCTTGGTACAGGAAATCAGCCTCTACTCCTTATAAATTACCCACTTCTGGCATGCTGCACCAACAACGCAAAATGGTCTAAGACAGCCCTGCAGACCTTTGAGACAATTGTCATTTCTTTCTTCCTCCTGCCAAAGTTAGAACTTGCTTCTGGAACACTGTCGGAAACAGTGTCAGGATCCAAACGCGTGTAAGTAAAATTCGGTGTGTTGGCCCTAATTTTGGAAGGTTTAAATTAGAGCCAGTCTTTCCCAGTATGACATAAGAGCAAAGTCTGCTTCTTGGGTCAGAAGAATATGGCAAGGTCTCTGAACCTCGGCACCAGTCATTCCCTTTATTCAATGCAAACCCATCCAGCCCCTTTCTACATCCCAGAATGCTCGGTCACTTGCTGCTGTATTTGGGCAGTGCAACATAGTGTGTAGGCTTGGAGCTTGTCCACCTGGACTTGGATCTTAGTCCTGCTCCTTAAAATTTCCTTGATTCTGTTTCCTCATTTGCAAAATGGTATTAATACCTGCTACCTCTGAAGGGCTTAGGTTAGTTAGTTTATGCATGCAACACTTGCCTGTAATAAACAATAAATATCATTACAATTATTACCAGTACTAGATTTGTAGCTATGCTCACTCCTACTATAAAAACTTTATAGGAATTTCTACCTCAGCTCTCTCATGACTCCCTGTGTTCTTCCCTGTCCTTGGTGTTTTTGTCTGTCAATCAGCAGACTAGAGGTGGCCCTTGGGGAAGGGTCCTTTCTCATCCATTTTGTTTCATGGTGCAGGCAATGCATATTTTGGCTTTCTTACCAACGGGCTTTGGGCAAGTCATTCCACTTCTGAATGTTTTCATGTGCAAGACAAGAATAATAATACTCACCTCTCTTGGGTTTCATAAAGGCTAAGGGAGATGACATTCACCAAATGATTTGGTAAAGGTGTGGGTGAGAGAGAGAGAGAGAGAGAGAGAGAGAGGGAGGGAGGTTTTATCTAGCTAGACCAACTTCTGTAATTTATTTCCCTCATGACAGGCGCCCTGCATTGCCTAGAAGTGTTTCTGAGTAATTAATCGGTTGGATGGAGGCATGGACACTGAATAAGTAAACAAACTGAGTTACCTATGACTTAGAATGTGCACTGTGTCATGTTTCACATGAATTAAGTCCTCCCATCAACCGAGAATCCTTATGGACTAGAGTCATACCCTAGAACATTGCATCCTTCTTTCTCTAACTTAGAGGCTGCTGCGTAGCTGAGCCTGGCTCCTCACTGCTTGAAAGCTACAGAGTCCTCTACCCCAATTTCCCACCAGATGGCAGGGCATCACCTTCCTGTTCTTGAGAGCGCCTCCTGAACCTTCATTCTCTCCCACCAGGTGGCGCTGCAGGCTGCATTTCAGATCCTGCTCAGACCCCCCCCACCCCAAAAAAAAAAAAAACCACAGTCCCTTGAGGCTGAAGTCAACAGGAGAGCCCCCGGAGCTCTATGAGCTTTAGGGGTTTCAGTTTCCCCCAAATGAGAGCACTTGGTGCCTTTTATGCCCTGGGACAGTGACAGAGTTCAATTTTTGGTGGCCCTGGGGGGCTGCAGTCCATGTAGCTAGGTAGATAATTGCAGTGTAGCTCTTCTGAGTGGTGTCCAGCATGAGAGCAGCAGGCTCTGGACATCTCCCAGTGTGGATGGCTGATTGGTGCTCAGCCCTCCTGCCCTTCCAGGGTCCTGCCTTTCCAGACTCCAACTGTTGCTTCCTCTCCTGCTGCCCCTTCAGTGGGGACCTGCAAGGTTCCTCCTTCCATGGGATCAAGCCAGTTCAGGGAAGCAGAACTGGCAGAGGAGGATAACATTCTAGTTCTTTCAACCTCTTCTCAGTGGGAATGAAATTCAAATTCTGCAGCACTCCAATGCAAGGCTCTCTCAACTCAGAGTCCATCCCCCAGAGTCAGAGTCTGTCTGTCCATCCCCCTGCCTCTGCTCCTTTTAGTGTTGAGGATTCGTTTGTGCACTGAGCCCTGATCTGCACCCCCAGCCCTCATTCTTTCTGTAATCCACTTTAGTTGTTGCTTCTACATCCTGCCTTGTAATCTGATAGATATAGGATTCTGGGCCCAGACTTGAGCCCTTCAGAAATCCCAGTCAGCGAAGAGTGAGCAGGCCAGGTATGAAGCTGTCAATGTTTACTAGCAAGACAGCAACCATTCCCTGTGAGGTCTCAGGGTTAACACAGCCTTCTCCCCTGGGGCAAGGCCCTGAAAGGGGTATGAGTGATCATGGGGTCCCATCATCTTGCGTTTCCGGGGTCAAGCAATCAGGACCCAGATGGAAGGAATTCCAAAGCTACTCAGGTGGTCAGCACAGAGACATGAGTTGAATGTGGACCCTCCATATCTCTGGTGACCAGCCTTGCTTTCTGTGTGTCGCCCTCCTCTGGGCCCATGCTGGTGTACTGCAGTAGCTTCTGCTCCTACTTTTGTCTTGTGACCTAGCAGGAGAGACCCTTGTCCGCCTTGGGCCGTCTTTAGGTTGCAGAGAGAGGAGCAAAAGTGAGATTTGTTCTGCGGGAGGGAGACTCTCTTCAGGGACAGCACATGTGTATACCAGGGCTGCCTGCATAGCTTTTCTGTTCTTCTGCATCTACACTGTGCCCAGGCCTGAGCAGCATAGAGAATGTGATAGGAATTCTCCCTGGAGTGAAGGTACCTAGGACCCAGAGAAGGCATTGATATCCCTGATTTTCCTGAACCCCATATTCCCTCACCCAGTGTCACCCTCTTCTCCTCTCAGGCACTCTACTGACGTGACCTCTGTGACTGTGCTGTGGGATTGGCATGTGACTGTCATTCTGGGTCTCAGTAATCCCTTGGTGCTCTCTTGAATGCAAAGATAGGCAGCTGTCTGCTAACTGGACCCACTAGGTCAGGCTAGGGGCCTGCCTGGCTCCACCCAGACCTCTTTTGGAGTAACAACCCTGTTCTTCCTCTGTGTTAGGGACGGAAGAAGAATTGTCACCATTGTCCAAGCAGGGTGCTGTGGCTTCCTTTAAGCACAAAGGGACATTTCTAGATCACAAGCTTAGTCCCTTTACCTTCCCACCAAACAATGTTCCAGCTCCCCCTCCTTCCCCACCCCAAGTCCTCTGCCCACCTCTCCAACCCACCACGGCCCCAGCCACCCTGGACACTCCTGCTCTGTTCAATCAAACACATGCGCTCTTATTTCTGGAATCCATTCCCTTTTTAAATGAGCCCTCTTTCCCCCCTACCTTGGCTGGCTAATTCATACCACTCTTCAGGGCTCATCTGAGGGGTTTCCTCTTCCAAGAAGACTTCCTGGTCCCTAAGCCCAGGCAGGCCCTTTGCTCGTGCCTCCTGGCTGTGCTAGTTGTTAGTGTTCCCGAAATCTTTTCTCAAAGGGACATCTTGTGATGTCCTATTTGGCCTATTTTGTGGAAGTGTCCTCAGTTCCTTGCAATGTGATTGGGTACCAGTAGACTCACAGGTTGTGGGGCAGAAGAAGGCAGGCCCAGAGGGCTTCTCTTGAAGAACTTCCTGCCCTCCTCTGGACTGCCTAGGTCTGTCACTCCTGTGTTTGTGGGCAATGAAGCACAGCCTGCATTGGCTCTGTGATCAGGAACCACAATGTTACCGAGTCATTCATATGTGCCAAAGACTGGGTGGCCCTAGGGATCCAGGAGTAAATAAAGAGGGCTTGGTCCCTAGATTCATGGTGCTTGTGGGCAAACAGTTGGAGTAGTAAGCAAAGGCAGTCTGTACGCTTGGCGCCGTGTGCTCTAGAAAGGGAAGAGCTGCTGCAGAGTTCCTCTCTGCCGCTGGCTAGTTCACCTCCTTTCCCCACACAGGCCTGGAGCCCCCACATTCACATCTCCAATGTCTGTATCTCAGTTCACATCCTGACCTATGCCAAGGTGGTACCCTGAGCCTTTGCTTATTATGGCACTGCCCGTATCTAGGGTGATGGGATCTTCTACCTGGTCATGAGAGTCTGGGTGGAGACCTGGCTTTTCTGTACCAATGAAACCTTCAGAAGGGCCAGGAGTCATCCATAGACCGCAGAGTCCTTCTGTCCAGGATCCTGGCTAAGCGACTGTTCAGTCTCTGGTTCCACACAGCAAGCCCTCTGGAACCGTCGCTGCCATCAATATCCTGCAGGACTGTGTTACTCTGCCCTTTGGCCTGGTCTGAGGCTGAAGAGTGCCAGCCTCCAGCTGCGCTGGCAGTTCTGCCATCTGCTCCTGGCAGCTGTGGCCTGCATGGAAAACCTGTGTCTTTTGTTAGGAGGCCATGCCGTGGAAAGAACTGGTGTTGGGTGACTTTATGCATGAGTTCTGTTCCATGAAAATCTGGGCCATGCTGCCTGTTTCCCCCCACCCCTGCCATGGTGTCACTTCGCCACCTAAGCAGGCTCCTGGAGGTCTAAAGGGGAACCTGTGCTAGCTAACCAGGGCAGGGGGAGGTTCTGGTGTGGCTCCAGGTGGAAAGCGTAGAGAACCAGACTGACCTTGAGCCTGACCTTGAGAGGTCAACAGTAGTGATGACACTGTGTTCCTACCCTGGGGCAGTGCTGGGGCGTCTACTGTCACTAGCTACCCCTACACAGAACATGTGCGTCAAGACACCTTTGTTCCCCCTCCAGCTGAGACAGGATACCAGCAGCAGGTTAAAGGTTCCTGGTGGCTTAAGGCCAGCCGAGAACTCTACTCTTTCCCCGGGCAACACAGTGTGTCTCCTGACAGTTGATATAAACCATCCCTCTTGGCAGAGTGCAGCTTCTTTTGACTCAGGGCTAAATGGGCCGTGCTTCAGAACAGGGTCCACAGGAAGTTCCTGCTTCTGGCCAATGCATTGGTGCCAGAAAGTGGGTGGATCCGGGGGCTCAGAAGTAGCTCCCTTGCCCCATGGGCTTGGAGACCCTCTGGTTCAGGCCTATGATATCAGCATCCTTTGTTCTTTGGGCCTCCTCATATGTGGTTGTCCCTAGAGCCCTAGCAATCCACCCCCCCAAGCATACACACACACACACACACACACACATACACACACACACAGGCTTGCATGTGACGATGTTTGTGCCTCAGGAAAAGGGCATGTTTACGGCCCTTTTTGGAAATGTGTGATTTGAGTGCATGTGCTTGTGATTATGTGTCTGAGCTTCAGGGAGTTTGTGTCCTGGAGGTCTCTGTGAATAAGAGTGGGCTGCCGTGTGTGTGTGTGTGTGTGTGTGTGTGTACTTATGACAGCCTGTGATGTTTGTGTGTGTATGTGTTTCTGTGTGTGACTCTTCTCTCTGGAGCTGCCTGTCTGTGCTGCGCTGGAGGAAGGTGCACATGAGAGCCTGATTTAGAAGGATATATTGCCACCTCCCAGACCTTTCCCATTCTACTTTTCCTCTCACTCTTCTTCTCCTAGCCTAGCCTTGACCTGGAGGCTTATGAATAAGCCCCTAAAAAGAGGTGCAGGGCTGGAGAGATGGCTCGGAGGTTAAGAGCATTGCCTGCTCTTCCAAAGGTCCTGAGTTCAATTCCCATCAACCACATGGTGGCTCACAACCATCTGTAATGAAATCTGGTGCCCTCTTCTGGCCTGCAGGCATATACACAGACAGAATATTGTATACATAATAAATAATTTTAAAAAAAAAAAGACCCTAAAAAGACTTTGTGACCAATAACCGTGCCAAATTTGGGGGACAGGCACAACTGGGCTTGTCCAGGAGTCAGAGAAGTGATCATCTGGGCAGCACCGAGATGTGCCAGCTCCTGGAGCAGAGTGCCCCCTCTTTTTTCCCTTGTTCTTTTTCTCCTGGCTTAGAAATAACTGCTCTTCAATCTGAGTTTAGGAGAAAAGAAAACAGCCAGAAAAGTGAGCTGCTGCACAGAGACAAGTTGCTGGGCTGGATAACCCGTTGCCATCACGTGCTCTCACCTAGATGTGGTTGGACACCATGGATGGGAACATTCGCAGCCACTGGGCCTAGGGGGGAGACAAAGCGTTATGAGTCCGTAAGAGAGTGGGCTCTACAATGAGGTAGTGCAGACCGAGTCCACACACCTGCTTATGGTATTTACCATCCAGGCTACACCTCTCGGAGGCTCATTTTCCTCCCTGGGACCTACAAGGTGGTTGTAAGGGCCAGATAAGAGAAAAATGCATACGAAGCATTTGGCTCAGTGCCTGGCACATGGGTGCGCAGGAATGAAGCCTGACGTGTGCAGGACTCAGTTCTTTTCCTGTACGAGGGCCATAGGAATGACGATAAGCAGGGATTCCAGGGGGATGAGCCTTAGCTGTCTGCAGAATCCACCCTCTTCACCAAAAGAACCCAGCAGCAATGCTGGTCTGGTTGACAGAAATTTCCCAAGAGGCTAATACCTGCACTTTATGAATGCTTTGGAGTCGATGTAAATTCTGTGTGTGCAAGGCTACTCAAGGAAAGATGAGACCTGTGTTTTTATAGTAAGAATTTGGCCCATGAATATCTGCAGGCTGTTCTAGACAGTGGCTACTGCAGTGTCTTCTTGGTTAAGTTAGTGGCATTAGGGGTCCCTATTGGATCTGCTTTGCAGGGTCCTATGACCGCTTGTCTCAAAATTTCATGGCTGGTATTTGTTTATTTGTTTGTTGTTTGGGGGTATTTTTGTTTTGTTTTTGTCTGCCATGTGTGGAATACCTGATAGATATGCCGTGCCTGCACTGGAGGCCCAGGACCTGGAGACAAAGAAACAGCCAAGAATGGCCCTAAAAGAGGCTCAGAGTGGGCAGCCAAAGTGATCTGAAGGTACATCAAGGGTGTTCCCAGGACTCTAGCTTCCCAGGAACCCCAAAAACAGTATGCTTAGACCATAGAAGGAGGCTAAATCAGAATTCAATAAATATCTGGCATTAATGAAAAGGAAGGAAGGAAGGAAAAAGAGAGAATAAAATAATAAAAAACAAAGCAAGGGACCACAATGGGAGGAAGGCTTTCCTGCCTTGATTGGACATAGTCAGAACCCATCAGGTTCTGATGGAACCCAGAGGTGGAACAGATGACCTCATGAGGATCCCTCCACGCCCGGGCGTCTAGAATACTCCACTGGGCTTGGCTGCTAACTTATGTTAAGGCCTTAGGCAGATGACTAAGCACTTATGAGCCTCAGTTTCCTTCTCTGTTAAACAGAGTTGCTTACATCACTGAGGAAGAGGCTCTACTTTAACCTCTGGGAACTCCTGAGGAGGTCATGTGTACTGACTTCCGGGCTTCCCTCTGCTCCTGCCTGTGTGCTTCCTCTTCTGCTCGGGGTCCCAAAGCACAGCCTGGCATGGTGCTTTCACTGCTCTCGGCCTCTAACACTCTGTGGCAGCTGATCTCCTGAGATGCTAAGCTCTCTCTTCTTCCATTTCTGGCTCCCATTGTCTCCTTTTCTAGAATGTTCTCCCCTGTCTTCTCCAGGGGAACCACCCTCCGGTCCATAATGCTTTCTGGCCAGCCCCTCTGTGGGTGGAGGTTTGGTTCCCTCCACCCCATCACTGAGTGTCTGTCTCCAGAACCATTCTCTACTTCCTATACTTCCTTTGACTCTTCCCAAACCCCAGTTTGGGCACTCAGTGTCTGCCACAGGCTCTGTCTCTGGGGCCTCAAAACATTAGTGGAAGGAAGAACTAATGGGGCTGAATTTGGTAACCTGGGAGTTAGGGGGAAAAATGCTAGGGGTCAAGAGCAAGTTCTCAGAGCCAGAAAAAAAAGCCAACATGCTAAGGATACAGTTTGTTGATACAGTGTGCCTAGCTTAGTGCCTATGAGACTATGGATGAGAGAGAGAGTGTCCACAATCCATCTTACCACCTAGCCCACCACTCTACCACTGTTGCTTGTGCTTTGTACTAGTCAAGAAAACAAGAGCCCTGGGTAGAGGAGATACTTTGAGAAGCCAAGAGGCATTTGAGTAGGGCTGCCTTGGCTGCTGTCATGCTGGGATCTAAGATGGATTAGTTTGTGTGTCTCTAAGCCAGTGCCAAGGTCAGGATAGACAATATTACAGTCCTGGTCTGGCCTGAGCTGCCAAGGGAAGAGCTCTTCTCTTGGGGCCTGAAGACAGCCTGGTATCAAGTACACTTGGCTTTGCCAGCCCTCCTTCTGCCTCCTGTTTCCACAAGGGCACAGGGGTCTCCATACTTATTCTCACTGTACACAGCAGGGCTGGCCCAGCAGCTCTTCTGGAGTGGGGCTTATTTATGGAAGCCTCCCTTCGCTGGTCAGCCTCCCATGAGATGCTCCGCAAGGGAGGAGGGACCTGCAACCCCTGACCAGATGTGGAGGTCAGAAAGGGGTCCAGCCCCATGCTGGTTAGCCCCTTCTTTTTGCTGCCCTTGGCTGAGAGGGAGGGATGGCCTGGCTTTGGGGACTGTTTTATTCCTCTGGTCTTAATGGTCTAAGACCATGGCCTCCGTATGTTTGCAACAGGCTTGATTGTCCTCTGGAGAGGTGTGTCACACAGCGGGGCTGGAGACTGAGGCCTAATGGGAGGGGAGGCAGGGGCAGGTATGAGGCAGGGGGGATAGAACCCCCCATGGGCACCGGGCTGTAGGGATCTTCACAAGGAAAGAAAAGTTGTTGAAGCTTAGGTCGTGGTGTATGTACTCCTGTAAGGTCACAGAACAGATGAGGACACCATTGGGCCCTTCTTCCTTCTCCACCCCACACCTTCACTCCCCACACCAGGGCCTAAAACCGTAAACAGCCTGAGTCAGAGCTAGGCTGCGCTTATGAGCCAGCTCGTTCTGTCATTAGCGGTAATAGCAGCATCTTGTCTGGCTGCCGGTACCTTTCATCCGGGCCCCTCAAAGAGCTTAAAGGAGCAGCCAAGGTTCTATTATCTTCCTATTACTAATGGAGAAATCCAGTCCCAGACGTGCTCGGCAGCTTTTTTAGGGCTCACAAGGAGGTAGCAAAAGGATGGCTGTGGACATGCCATGGGGGTCTGGGGCCATTTGACCTCTTCTTTATCCCTGACGATGCTACTTCCAAAAAGAAACTCAAGCCAGTGTTGAGATTGTTGAGAAGTGTTGAGAAGTTCTGTCCAACTCAGAAGGTCAGGCCTGGACTTTTAGGCAGCCACTTGCTGATTCTTTCTCTCCTAAGTTGCCAATACTAAACACAAAACAACAGTAACCCCTGCTCCCACTTATGCAACCCTCACAATGGAGTCAGAGACATGTGCAGTGCTATGTCACTTACGGATAAAGAAACTGAGTCAGGGAGACAGTACAGATTCCAACCCAGATTGAAGTCTAGATTCAATGGCCATTTTTGTTACAGGCTTCTGTTTCAGCTTTTCTGATGCCACAGTCGATCCTGTTTTGAAAGAGGGTCCTACTATGTACCCCAGGCTGGCCTCAGCTTGCATCCCCCTGCCTCAACTTCCTCAGCACCGAGATTAAGGCTCTCACGCTGTGCCTGACTAGTGTAGCTGTGTTGCTGATCTATACAAACCCAGTGCAGACCCCTCGTGCTGCAGGCAGAATTCCCCTCACCCAGTCTCTCTTCCTTATAGGAGTTGGTCTGAGGCATGAGGTCCTGGAAGCCATGGCCCTAACCTTGCTCATCCTGGCAGAGATTAACGATGAGATATGGTTTCTGATGCTTTGGAGCCTGGGACTCGGGCAGGGTACAACATCCAGCCCTAAGCACCTTCCTCCCACAGCAGCTGCCCAGGAGTGCCCTGGAGGACCTGAGAGAGAGACTAGCGCAGCCAATGTGATCCTCGGGAGACAGCTACCTCTCCTGCCAAGACAGGGAAGAGGCCTCTGCTGTCCATTTTGTCTCTTGCCCAAGTCCTCATGCTCTCTCCCACAGTGCCCAGAGACCCTGCCCTACCCAGATGCATGTCTAGAGCTGGAGGTGATAGCCCGATAGGAGCCAGGTCAGGGATCTGGTTGTACCAAAGCTTGGTATAGGGCCTGGGGAAAGGCATCAAAGCCACAGTTTGACCTCAGGTTTCTCTTGTGGAAAATGAGAATGCTAATCCAGTGCTGCCATCTCTCTGGTGCTCAGCTCTGTCCCTGGTTCCTGGCCCCTGGATGCCTAAACAGAGCATCCATGGCAAACAGGACTGGGGCAGGTAAGCAGAAATAGTGCAAAGTGACCAGAGCAAGGTCAATGGCCATTTTTGTTGCAGGCTTCTATTTCAACTATTTGTAACTTTCAACAAAGTTCATGGTTTGGATATTATTATTTTTGGTCATTTTTTCCATATTTGGATGTGACCTAGAGCAATGAGTTTTGGAAAGATAGAGGCAAAAATCCCTTCAGCTGTTTGTGAGCATTGCAAACACCCACCAAAAAGAAAAAAATCCTTTCCAGCTAGAAGAAATAACAACATAGTTATGTTTTCTTTTTCAGCTCAAATGACTCCCAAACAACCCCAAAGATTTCAAACTTGGCTAGTAATTAGCCCTTAATGAAGGAGAGCGGACAGTATGTGCTCTGCGAGCTTTGAGAATCAAAAGGTTTCAAATTCAAAAACTTACTGATGCATGAAAACGTTCTGAGGCCCCAGACCCTAGCAGCTTCTTCCTAAGGACGCTGCAGCTGATCACCCTGCTTTGTACAGAGTGATTCGAGAGCAAGGTGGCCGCAGTTTTGCAGGCATGCTCACTCTTTCCTGCCCCACTCTGGAGTACTCTGCCTGACGCACAGACAGAGGCTGAGGCTAGCCAAAGATGGAGTCAGCCTTGGCACTTATAAGATGAATTAAATTGCATGTTCGAAAGCTTATTTGTGTCCTCGTCACAGAAAACATGCAGGAGGTACATTAAAGCCCTAGGCTATGGAAGGCCTTCTATATTCTAGAGTATCAAAGGGCTACCTCTCTCGGAGACCAGTCCTTACGGCCTCTCATCTACTGTCTAACACTTGCAAGCCCTCCTTGGATTCTTTTCTGAATGCTTTCTCCAGGAGGCACCTGGGAGGATGCTCCATCTCTCCAATGCTCTTCTGCACTCTGCTCCCAGGCTGCATCATCTGCAGCTAAGCCTAGGGAAGGGGCCTCTTCACTCTGCATCTCAAAGCAGGACTTGACCGGGATGGCTTTGCAGGTGGATAGAAGAGAGAAAGGAGTCTGCATAGTCATAACCCTGGAGCCCTACTGCCTGAAATCTGGATCTGCTAGAGATACAGGATCTTTCTTCCGTGCCCCTGGCAGACATCTCCTGGGATGCCTGTACAGCAAGAGGATGAGACTCTGTGCTTTCTGTTGTTCTTTTCAAGGCCAGGGATCTGACTTGCCTTCTGCTTTCAGGACCTTGCACATGTGTGGGTGCACACTACAAACCCACACAAACAGCCACCCCAGATTTTTGACCAGGGGATTGGTGACCAGCGTTCCCATTTCTACTGAACAAGAGAATGCCTTGGCTGTGGAGTAGATCAAACCCAGGCATAAGAAAGTATTTAGCCAACTCCAAGAGTCCTGCAGCCTAGAGAGCTATGTAGCCAAGCAAGGTAAGCAGGCAAGGACACTGACAAAAAGATACAGACAAGACCCTGCCATTAGGGGGCTGAGGATGGACTCTGAACTTGTCTATCAGCCAATGCCAAGATGTCATTTTCTCACATCTGGTTCCACATCTGGAAACAGCCAGGATCCTTATTTCAAAGAGCTGATGAGGCCATGCCCTGATTGCCTCAGGGAGAAATCGGTTTGGTGACATTGTCATCCAGGCCCCATCATCTTCTCCAGATGGTGGTCCCATTTCCAACTCCCTTCTCAAGGCACACCCACTGTCCAGGAGGCGAGAAAGAGCTGGAGGGCAGCTGGATGGACTGAGGCCTTGTCCAGACCCTTTGTCAGTCTCTAGAAGCTGCAATGCATTTATAGTTATTGCTGGTCAGCAGCTGGCCTCCCCACCCGTCCTGGAACTTGCATGGTCTGCTGGGATTGTGGCACTTGCTGTCCAGATGCCACAGTCTTTGCATCTGATGATCACACGGCCCCTGTTCCAGGCCTAAGCCCTTGGCTGGTGGATCTGAGGAGAGTGCATCAAGAGAGGCCACTCCTCTCCCATTTCCATCGCTAAGGCCCAGCTATGTTATAGCATGAAGGATCCTAGAGAGGCAGCGGCCTGACTCAGCCCTTGAGAAGTCTAGCATTGTGAGGTTGTTTAGGGTCTGAGGAAACATCAGAGTCATGTACTTTATGACTGGAACTGTCTGGAAGTACAGTGTCAGAGGAAGGGGAGGCTACAGTCAGGGACGGTTTCCTCAGAGAGATGCTCCCTGGGCAAGACAAGGGCAGCCCGCAGCCTCCTAAACTGCTTCAGTGCCCATAGGTGGGCACTGACTGCCCAGGGTGGGAGGGCACTGACCACCAACAGGACTTGCCACACACCGGAGAGAGACAAGGTGTGAGTGGATGGGGTAGGGTGCTGAGAGCTCCACATATTTTTTCTTCCTACTGTGACATTCCTTTATCAGCTTCCACAGCCAGTTCCAATGGGCCTGCCTTTCTCTCTCCGCCTCAGAGTCAGCTTCCTCTTTGATGACAGCTCACCTTGGCAAGGCGACTCCAGTATTGTAGGTAGAATACAGAACACCTGAATGTTTCTTTACAGAGCAAGACTTGAGTGCGTGGCTGGAAGATGACCACATTACCACCCTCCACACAGCGTGGGACATTTTCCTGACGCTATTCAGTCCCCCTTGCTCTGTCTGTGTCTCCAGCCCTCCTCAACTCCTCAGACTTGTACAGTGCAGTGTGTGGTCTGCCCTCCTAGAACATCAAACAGGAAACTGCTCATTTAACACCTGCCTCGCTGAAAGAGACCTGTGGGAAGGCTCAGGGGTACCATCTCCTGACAGTCAAGGTTGACTGTGAAAAAGTTAGCGACCTAAGGTGCACACATTCTAGGTCAAAGTGGATGCCATGGCTCCTCATGACTCCCTATACTCAGCTGAGTGTCTTCATCCAAATTGCAAAGCCATTCCAGCAGAGGTTCTTCCAAACCTGGCCCGCCCCTCACAGTCCACTCCTAATCTGCTTGACCTGGTGGCAGTTTACACATTCAAACCCTGCCCTTCCATCTGGACCTTGGCCCAGGCTACTCTTCTTTTTTGTTATACCTTCCCCCGCCCCTTCACCTTGCTCTCTTTGTCCCTCCAGGTCCCCGCTTGTCTGTCACCACCTCCAGAAATCCTTCCTTGCCCTGAAATATTGATTTGCGTCTATACTTTAAGACCAACATTTGCAAACAATTGCTGCCACCTTCGATTGTGTCTCCATCCTGATCATCAGATCTCTGAGGGAGTACCCCTCGATCCTCATCTAGTCCCTGCTGCTTAAAGAGTGCCTGGCATCTTGTGGGGTGTCTGACACAGACTGTGTGAGCCGAAGCGAGATGAGTTGGCAAGCGCAGGAAGGGTGACGGCTGATGACATTCCTGATGGGAAGCTCAGGTGGAGCTGGGACTCAGCCTGCAGGGGTAGAGCAGCAACAACCCCAAGATCTCAGGTCCACAGTGTTCCAGGCTCTGCTCCAAGGACTTTCTAATTTTATCCGTACAAAAATCCTGTGTGGCAGGCATTATTCCTGTCCAATTTTACAGGTGAGTGAAACATAAGAGGGGAGCCATGATGGGTTGTTAGAGACAAAAGGCATTCTGGATTTTTTTTTTAAAGTTCATGAACAATGATGTGGAAGGGCTTGGCAGGATATCTGTGACTCCAGAGAGTAACGGGGCGTGGGGATGGCTTGGGCTAGAGAACCATGGGAGGGGGGAGTGATGATGATGTCCAGCTTGCTAAGCCACAGAGGACCTTTACACTGAGTCCAGAAGTGCAACTCAATTGGGACATGAAAAAGCCATGGCCAGTTCCTGAGCGGGAGCCTGGTAGGGTGGAATCTGGCCATGGCGTGATAGATGAATTAGGAGAGAGAGAGAGAGAGAGAGAGAGAGAGAGAGAGAGAGAGAGAGAGAGAGCAGGCAGAACTGCCAGCAGAGTATGGGCATCCTCTCCCCTCTCACTGCTCCTGCAGCCATTTGAATTCTTGCCTTTTCATTGGTGCCTTCCATAGATGCTGACATGGGTGACCTTGGGACCCCAGAGCTGGACAGCAACTGTAGGTCTCTGGAGACCTGAGCCTGCTCCTCTCTGGTTTGGCTGAGGCTAGCTGCTTATGGCTGTGTCCATGACCGGGGCTGGGCTGGATTTCCCCTCTGCGGTCACTTTAATGAAAAGCAGTTGTGTTTGCCACGAACTTGCAGGAGGAAAGGGGAGAAAATCAGCCCATCTAGTCTAGCCCCTGACCCGCTCTAGGTCCCTGATCCCTCTCTGGGTCTCTTCCCAACTCCCAAGTCTTTCATCTTCCTTCCTGGTTCTCCTTCCTGACTTCTTCCTGGCTCTGTGGGTTTTAGAGCAGGGTATCTCCCTGGGTAGGGATGGAGTTACAGGTGCCTCGTGGTCTCTGCCTGGGCTGCTCTCACCGCTTCTCGTTCACTTCCTTCTTCTCTGAGCTAGCAGATGGGTGATCACGCTAGTGATCACGCATGCTTTGAGGTGCTTGTGGTTTCCATGTGATGCCTCTGTCTCTGCCTCTGTGTGTGTCTCTCCCCTCTTGTTTATGGTTTCTCCCTTTCAGCCTCAGTGTCTCAGGGACCAGGGGCCTTACAAAGTCAAACAGAACTTCATTGCCCTTTCTTTTCTCACTATCTAGCCAAGCCCTTGTCCATCTTTTGAGACTAAACAACTTCAGGGGGCCTGCTGTGACTCCCAAACCATCAGTATTCCTGAAAAGAATGGCTGGACCGCTCCCCCCCACACACTGTCCTCAGGTAGTAAGACAGACACCCTCAAGGCCCTTGCTTTGGACCTCTGGGGTTTTTCTGGCTGGTTCTCTCTAGAGGGGGTGGAAATAGGATAGAAGAGAAGGCAGGGAATAGTCTAGTGCTTTCCCTGCTGGAAGTATGCAGAGTACCTGCTTGGCTGGCAGCCTTGAGTAGCTTTCTTCACAGAGCTGGGGCTGCCCTCCTAGTTCAACCCTTCCTCCTCAGGAGCATGCAGGCTGCTGGCACTCACCGTTAAGTGCTAGACCAGACTCCCGTCCCCCACCACCCCAGTCCCAGAAAGCATGTCAGTCAGAGGCCCACTGGAAAACTCATGGGGGGCTTGTTTTCGTCTCTCCATATTGAGGCGTTTTTAATGACAATGTTGTTGATGGTGCACATATTTCAGAGTAATATGTTTGGGATTAGGCCACACAATGGGGTTATGACTCCCTCCTGTTCAACCCCCACCCAGGGGAGCTTGCCCTCCATCTGGCCAATACACATCTGGATCAGGCTCACAGCTGTCCAGATGTTGCATCCCTCTGAACCCAGGCTTACAGCCTCTTCAGCTAGAGGCTGGAGCTGCACACCACACACACACACACACACACACACACACACACACACACACACACACACACACCACTATTTGGAGCACTGAAGCACTGAGGTCATCTGGTCCTTGGAGGGGGAGGGGAAAGAGCTTGGCCTTGATGCATTATTCCTCCTCCACCACGGTAGGGCAAGCAGGCTGTTGGGACACATCTGCGTAGGTATGTAAATATCAGGTTCCCTGCTTCCAGCCCAGACAGGCTAGTGGGAAGGACCCGCTTGAAACCAGGCTCCAAATCTGGAGCCTGTCCCTACCTCATCCAGGGGCCAGCTGCAGAAATCAGAAAATTCCTCATACTCATTTTGGTGGGGGGGGTGCTTTGAGGCCCTGGGACACACTAGTCTCCCAGCTCATGCTGAGCCCTGTTCTGCAACCCTCCTCTGTCCAGCCACCATCTTTCCACCACGGCTTCATTTCCCTCTCTCCCTTTGCCCTCCTGCCACGGGTTGTGTAGTTTAAAAGAACATATACTACAGAGCCTGGGCTCTGGACCCTCAAATAATTGAGACATGATCTGCCAAGTTTGTTTGCCCATTGTTGCTGGCACAGGCTGGGCAGGGAGTGCGGAGGAGGAAAAGGAAGCCACATTTATTGGGTGCCAACTATGTGTCAGGCACTGAGCAAGGTGCCTTAGGTAGATTATCTTGATTAATCCTTGCAACCACCCTGCAAGGGTAGATATTATTCTCTTTGTTTTACACACACCACGAGTGTGGTGCAGCAAGGTTACCCTAGTGTCACGTGGTTAGCAGGGACAGAACCAGCATCCAAAACCCTCATGCCATGCCACTTCCCCTGGTGACTGATTAAAAGCCACCCTTTAGATCCTCCTTCCTGGCCACTGGATGTGAGCATTGCCTTTTCCCTTCAGGCCAGGCAGGGAAGAACTGCCTGGCAAAGTCCAGGCTGGTAGGCAGCAGAGAGACGGTCGGAGTTGTGGTGTTGTAACCAACTGAGTTTGCCGCATGGCTGTTTGAGGGCCTGAGGATTGAAGCCACAGAAACACATTAGGAGTTGAGAAAGCAGGGCGGTGGCGGTAAAAGGCAGGCAGATGGGCCTTGGAGGCATCTGTGGGGAACTTGGGACTTTTCCATGGCTCTGGGACATAGGGAACCTCATTAGGAAGGAAAGAAGGGAGCCATGAAGCCCCAGTTGCTATTGTTCCCTTATCATACCATCAGCCCAGCAAGGGGCTCCCAGCAAATGGAACATTCCAAGGGCCCTCTAGGGGCCCCTCTTCTGACCACAGAATGTGGTACCCCCAGAGAGCAGCAGGGGGTAGAAAGTCACCTCCAGCCTGGTCATGACTGACTAGGTACCCCATGGCAGCTCCAAAACGTAGCTGCCTCGGACTTGGAGAGTTGGAGAAAAGGACAGTGAAGAACCTTATCCCCAGCTCCAATTACAGAGCCCAGAGCCACACAGATACACAGGCCCACAAAGATCCATGCCAACACCCTTCCCACATCCATTTCCACATCCATACAGACATGGTATGTATGTCTGCTTCAAACCAAACTGTTCTCTTAGAGTTGACGTGCAAACACAAGACTACAAGGATTCTGTCTTCTTGTTCTGTGCCAGGAGCTTAGCACACAATGGGAATGTGGCAGTATAGACCAGGGAGACAGGCTAGACGGGAAAGCCAGCTCTACCTCTGCGGTATGGCATCATCTTGAAGTCATGCTCTCCCCTTCAAGAACTTAAGGGTTGGCCATGAAGACCAGAGACAGTGGAGCAGGTGCTCAAAGATGAGAGCTGATGTGGCAGGAGTGGGCAGGATGTTGGCTGGCATGGTGGCTGGGGAGAGGGCCGAGGAAGCAGGCTGGAGGAGTGGCGATGACATTGCGGTTGTCTGTGAAGGAGACCTCTGTCCTGGAGATGAGAGTATCCATTCGCATCAGTGTCTCTGAAAGCCCAGAGCTGAACATCTTTCCTGCTACTCAAGAGGATTGACAGCAGAAGTAGGGTGTGACCATGTGCCAGATGCAGTGAAATCTTGTGACCCATGGCCAGTTCTGGCATATGGGGAGGATTTGCCCCAGGAAGGAGGCAACTGTGGGTACAGGTGTCTGCAGGAGGGAAAGATCACTGTGGGATCTCCCTGAGAAAACTGGGCCACAGGACCTATCTTTTTTTCCCTCACTTTTTTCTGTCTGTCTGTCTGTCTGTCTGTCTGTCTGTCTGTCTGTCTGTCTCTCTCTCTGGGGGCGGGGGCTGAGGTTGGTATCAAGAATTATGCTCTATTGTTCCTCTACCTTATTTTACTCACTGAGGCAGGGTCTCTTAGTCAAACCCAGAACTCACAGATCCCACTCATCTTCTTGATCAGCTTTGTCTGGGATTTGTCTGTCTTCCTCTTCTGAAGCTGGAATTACAGACATGCTGTCACAGCCACCTGGAATTTTATAAGGTTCTGAGGACCCGAAACCCATTCCTCATGCTTTAACCACTGAGCCATCTCCCTAGTTCATGAAGGATGGGATGTCTATACTGTGCAAGACTGTGGGGTCTGTCCCCAGCAACATTCTCACGCACACACAAAGCAGAGCATGTTTCAACCTGGATGTGGATGTCCAGCGTCACGTGTCGGCTCCCCATGATAGGCAAATCCTCCAGCACTCACTGGGGTAGGTTTAGGTGGTTTTGTCGGGGAAGAAGCCAGCTTTAGCTGTCTGTGTCCCCTGATGTTGGGAATTTAGTTTCTGGTGTGTGCTCACGCCAGCTGACCTTTCAGGAGATATAGTAGAAGTGTTGAAATCAAGGCTGGCTCAAAGGCAGCTCAACCCGAGGGAGCCCAAATTCTGTTTCTACTAATCTACTAATGACCCTTTGAAGTAGTTCTTTTAATCAGATTCCCTTAGGAAGAGTTTGGAACTCCACTCTCTCAACCAATTTTCCCTTGTCTCCTCTGTACAGACACTTTGGTCCCAGCCTTTTCCTACTTAGACAGAGGCAGGAGCCATGGGTAGAATGTAGCAATTCTGGCTGCCCATGGGGTGACCTCATTCCAGCCCCTAGTTCAGGCCTCAAGGGTGTTGGGAACTTCCTGCATCTTAAGCTCCAAAGCCCGAGGTGAGCAGAGTTGGAGTGCTGGACACTGGGAACCTGTGAACATTTAATGTGGCCAGATACTCAGTAGGGCCTGATGTAGCAGCCAGCATATGTATAAACCTGCAGATATAACTGGTGTGTGTGTCTGTCTGTCTGTCTGTCTGTCTGTGGTACTGGGATTTAGCCCAGAGCCTCAAGTACGCCAGGCAAGTGCTCTACCAGTGAGCTGCATCCCTAAATTTCCCAGACTAGCCTTGAACTTGTGATCCTTCTGTCTCAGACTCCCATTATAGGCCTGAGCCATTAGGCTCAACTGGGTGTGACTTCACGGCCTCCATGTTGAACAGCAGCCATGCAGGGCCAGTCCTCAGCTAAGACGCCACGCTTAAGTCAGCTGTAAGCCCTGTTACCAAAAGAGAAGCAGGTATGAAGAACCAGAATGTGGGCATTGTTTTTTGTTAATTTTTAAATATTTATTTAGTTAGATGAGTGTGTCTGTGTGTATGTGCATGTCGGTGCATGTGCAGCATTCTCCAGTGTGTACACATGTAGAGGTCAGAGGACAACTCTCAGAGTCCACTCTCTCCTTCTGTAACGGTGGCTTCTGAAAACTGTCAGGCTTGGCAGCAACCACGCTCCCCCACCTCCATTCATCCATTTTGCTTGCCCCAGGATGTTTTGAATAAATATCTCCAGGTAGCAGATGTTCTAATGATTTTTATTTCTTACTTAAACTTACCTGTGAATTGAGTTAGACACAGGAAAAAGTACGTTAATTTAAATTCCCTTCTCTGCTGTAGTTCAGTCTAACACCTAAGTTTCTACCCTCCTGCCTCAGGCTCCTTAGTGCTAGGATTGCAAGTATGTTTCCCCATGCCCAACTTTGTGTTCAGTGTCCTCTGAAGGACACTGAACCCGTTACTAGTTCTATTAGTGCCATAATAAGTTTTCTTCAGCAATTTCTATACAGGTGATCATGTCCTCTATAAGTAGAGGTAGCTTTACCTCTTCCATACCTCTTATTTAACTTTGTTGCCTATATGGGCTCAACAGTGGGGGGAAAATATAAAAAAATATTGCAATGTGAAAAAAATTATCAAATTCAAAGTTCATAACCAAATTTTACTGGAGTAGCCATTTATTCACAAGCCTTTCTGAGCCTGGTTTTGCACTACAACAGCACAGTGGGTAGTTGCTATAAAAACCACCTACGATGCTGCACACAGCAAATAGCAATGTTCCTGGCGATGCTGTCAATGACATGCACAGGCATCATGATGCACGCATCGCTGGCTACAGCATTTCAACAGTCAACGTCAAAACCATAGGAGAAGGAAGAGTGGGCTTTGAGTGTCTCACTTTTGAAGTGCAATGAATTGTAGATCATTTTGCTACTGAATTTAGTGACAATTATGTTTGTTGAATGATGGCATAACTATACTAACAGAACTCGTAGACCAATATTTACCTAATTGAAACTTCAACACAATATTCCCAATTCACAGAAAAGCAATAGTTGGAAAAACTAGAAATTTAAAAATTTAATATCTCATTGAAGCATAGTTTCCTCACAAAAAGTAAAAAAAAAAAGAAAAGAAAAGAAAGAAGGAAGGAAGGAAAAATGGAAAGAAAATCAGGCTGCAACCAAAGTAACTTTCCAGCAGGCTCTCTGGTTAGCAGAGTGAAGAAAGCTGGCACTAAGTGCTAAGTTAATAAAATCATGTTTGACAGTGGCAGCTGAAGAATGCACCCCAAGAAAATCAGCTCACTTAAGATCATTAGCCTTTCATCAAGAATGGTGGTTCAAAGAGCTGAGGACACCGAGAGCAACATAAATAGTAAATTTAAACACAAGACAAATGACTTCAAGAGGTTTTCCTTGGCCTTGGATGAGCCGGCAGCTGCTAATGATATTGGTCATTCTTAGCATTTGAGAAAGCGATGGCAGATTTGAAGTGACTAAAGTCGTGGCCTCTGAGGGCGTTCTACGCAGAGCAAGCCCAGGTGAGAAGGGCCACGCAGCCATTCCTCCAGTACCAAGAACCTACTGGGACGTGTTACAACCAGTGGCAGCAAAAATTTGGCAGAACAGACAGAAAGGGCCAGTTGGGAAGAACTACAAAATGTGGAAAAGATGGAAGGGATTTCAAACCCTTGGCTCTTCCCTGTGTTACCCATCTGCAGCGACACCAGGGAAGTGTTTCAGTCCATCACATGGCCCTGAAATCATCTTGAGCGAGAACTCTGCTCCTGCGAGTGTGACCCTTGACTTACTGCGACTTTTTGTCAGAACTAAGATCTAAAGCATTAGCATGTCTCTCTGAGTAGCCTTTCAGTGGCTTAATCATAGTAAAACTTTATTGTGTTTTTTTTTTTAACTCAGAGAGGAAATGAAAATTTTCCTGAATGGGAAAAACTCTCCTTAATCTCTGCTTTCAAATACTGAACAGCTTTAGAAATATGTCCTTTGCTATAGACTTGGCATTTCTTTACTTTTTATATTTTTAATTGTGTGTGTCTGTGTATGTATGTATGTTTGTGTGTCTCTTTGTGTATCTCTGTGTGTGTTTCTGTGTCTCTCTGTGTATCTGTGTGTGCGCGCATGCACACACATGTGTGCACACGCGTGAGTGCTGGTGCCCAAATAGACCAGAGATATGGAATTCCCATAGAGCTGAGTTACAGGCAGTTATGAACCACACAATATGGGTGCTGGGAATTGAGCTCCAGTCCTCTGGAAGAGCAGGAAGTGCTCTTAACCTCTGAGTCGCTCGTCTCTCCAGCCCTGACTTGTTATTTCTTAATGAAACAGAAGAATGCTTGTTTGTGACAATCACAGTTTGACTGTAGCTAGCACATGAGTCATGAGGAATATCAGGGTGCTTTTTGTAGTTCTCACGCTAGCACAGGCTGAAGCGGAAGCTGAAAGCCCCGCTCACATACAGGCTCCTAGGGATATTGTTTCTGGGCTCAAGCTGTGTTTTCTTCAAGTGTTGATGGAGGTGTGCTGGAAACTTCCACTCTTTGAAACTTATTGAATTTAATTTCAAGAGCTTCCACCAACCTTCAGTTGGAACTGATTTACCTGTAACATAAGGATACAAATGTGAAGAGATAAAATTCAAATCAAAGTCTATAAATACCTGCCAGTGATGGGCAGGCTGCACTAACTCACATGTGTGAACACTGATGTCAACAGTTAGCAGCACCAAGCTTTGTGAAAACAATATTCTCGAAGACAAAACGCTTAGCATGCCAGCATAGATCAGAGTTCACAGACAAGCATTTATTACTGATTTCTGGTAATAGGACCACTAACATTAGGCAAAATGTTATCTTATTCTCCAAAAAGAATTCCATGATTCTCATGAATATTGCAAAACCTTATGATTACTATATTTTTAATTTTGTCAATAAAGTGTCAGGAATTTACTTTTTGTCTAATGTAATACCTACCAATGAAACAAACAATCACACACACACACACACACACACACACACACACACACCTCAGTTTTACCTCTTAACTCAAGATCTAATATATTTCCACTAGCCATTCACAAAAATGCCGCAGCTTACAGAATGGAAACCTAGGCCCATGCACGCCCCCAGTCCCATCTTTGTAGCTCCCCATCCCAGCCCCACAGAAGCCCTGCAGTACCCACATCTTAGTCTCTTGCCCCCATGTGATCTTCGCACACACTCTTCCTCTGTTTGTCCTCCTTTGCCGCCTCACCTCCTCTGGCTGACTCCTTATTGTTCTTCAGGTCTTGGTTGAGACAACTTCTTCCAAGAAGTGTTTGCTGACACTCCCCACTGCTGTGAGAGAGATAACCCTCCTGCAAACTTCCACAGCACCCCTAACTTCTATATCAGTGATGCATTTTTAAATGTGTGTAACTTTAAGGTACATGATGGAAAATTGAGTCCCCCAGCTATCTGAGGACCTGAGACACTGACTCTATCTTCCTAGAGAAGCACTATCACTCATGGGTAGCCCTCAGAGATCTCAGCCCATATGACACAACTACATATTTTTTCTGCTCCCTAGCAAATGAACATACTCCAGAACCCCTCTCAGATCTGGGGGGATTCGTTCCAGTGAGTGCCCCAAAACCTTAGACATTCCAAGTTCTATATATTCTCCTTTTCCTTTTGACAGTTTAATCTATAAATTAGGCAAGAGATTAAGAAGCAAAAACAAATACTGCATGGCACACCAAGGCTCCCAGTGCCCCCAGGACGAGTGAAGAGGTGTTGGAGAGGCGGGACAGGAGAAGCAAAGAGGGTTTGTTTTTTTGTTTGCTTGCTTTGTTTTGTTTTAATTTTTTAAAATTTTCTTTTGTGGAGGAGCGCTGTAGGGGTAAGGGGAGGATGTAGGGGAACTGGGAAATGAGCAGAATTGGGATGCTTGATGTGAAACTCCCAAAGAACCAATGAAGAAGATAAATTTTCAAAAAAAAAAAAAAGCAATAGCAAAATGGTATACTAAATAAAGTTATGTGTGTGGTCTCTCAAAATTTCTTATTTCTGTGTATGTACACTTCTTCTTGTGGCAATGCTGTGCCTATATGATGGAGTGAGGGGCGGTGAGCACCAGCCGTGTGGTGGTGTCGCGTAAGGACAGGACAAGGGTGATGAGCACAAACGTGCAAGCCCATGACAGCTGGCCTGTCACTGGCTCTCTGAGAACCAGTGGGTGAGCAGGGCAGCATGGACACCCGGCAAGGATGCTCAAACCTTGATGGAGTGGGGTGCTACAGGGTTTTAACATCCAGCTTGGGACAGTGCAAAATTTAGAACTTGTAAATTGTTCTGAAATTTTTCAGTTGATATTTTTGGACAGCAGTTAACCATGAGTAATAAAATCATGGAAATCAAAAGCACAGATAAGGGGGATTACTGCAGTTCATTTGGAGTTCTAGGTGTAGGGTTGTTTTCTTTTTCACTTAACCAAAAACTTTGGGCTTGACTTCGTATGTACCTTACAAAGCAGCCTTATCCTATTTCTTGTGGGTACAGAATTAACACAATACATTTCATCAATTTGAAAAGTATAATTCAATGAGTTTTTTCAAATGTCCACAATTAAGTTATAAAGTGTTTCTATTACTCCCAAATCCTCATGTCCTATGCAATCACTGATGTTTTTTCACTCTGCTTTTCTAGAATTTCATTTAAATAAAACCACAAGCAGATATTCAAATGTGTTTCATTTCTTTTGCAAACTATATTTCTGATATCCATCCCTCATTGTTGCTTAAATAATTAGTTCTTTTCTCTATTGTTAAATAGTTCTCCACTAGCCATCCATCCATCATCTCCACTCACCTGTTGATAGGCCTCTTCCACTTGGGTACAATGCTTGCCCACTCTATGCACTGGGTTGGGAGGGGTGGTCTTTTGTGAACTTTTGTGGGCAACACTTTGTGTGAACAGATTATTTTTCTTAGACAAGGGATTAAGAACAGAGCAGCAGCACAATGTGGTGCTCTGGGCTTCACAGCTTAGCAAGCTACCAAACTCACCATTCTGCTTTCCTGGCAGCAGCTAATGGGCGTTCCTAGCACTCATATCCTTCCGAACCTCATCTGTGCTGCGTCTCCTTTCGTGCTTCTGGTGGATGTGCAGTGTGAATCATTGTGGTTTCCATTTGCATTTCCCCAATGGCTAATGATGCTGAGCTCTTCATGTGTTTATTGGCCATTGGCATTTCTTTTTTTGGTAAAATATGTATTTATATCTTTTGCCCACTTTTGATTGCCTTGTTTGCCTTTCTATTGCTTAGTTATGAGTCCTCTATATATTCTAGACATGATTTCTCTGTCAGCTCTGTCTTGGGCATTTCTTTCAAATCTGCGGGTTTTGTTTTCTTAGTACTGTTGTTTGAAGCACAGAAGTTTTTCATTGTGGAGGCTAATTTATTTATTTCTTTTATATTGCATACATTTGGAGTCATGATGAAAAAATCATTGCCAAACCCAAGATCATTAAGAATTCCCCTGCTCAGTGCCCAAAACTTTTATAGTTTCAGTTCTTGCATCTCAGTCTATGATCTATTTGTGAATATGTGTATTTTCAGAAGACAGGAAGAGGGTGGGCATATATGCAGAGGCTAGAGTAAACTTTGGGGGTCCTTCCTCAGCACACTGTCCATCTTAGTTTTGTTTGTTTCTGAGACAGGGTCTCTCACCGGCGTGGTACTTACTGATTCAACTAAGCTGACTGGCCAGTGAACCGCAGGGAGCCACTTCTTTTGGCCTCCCCAGTGCTGGTGTTACATGTGTGCACACTACACACAACTCTACTAGGGATCAAACTCAGGTCCCCATGACTGCTTAGCAGGCACTTTATGGGCTGAGCCATCTCCCGGACCCTGCAGTCCATTCTGAGTCATTTGTACATGGTGTAACTGAAGGGCCGAAGTTCTCTCTCCCTCCCTCCTTCCCTTCTTCCTTTGTAAATATGGTGGCACAATTGTTCTGGAGCCATTTGTTGGGAAGAACCCCCTTGACTTGACTGCTTCTGGATGCTCCTTTATCTCCTGCTCATCCACATCTTTTCCATCTTGCCTCCCTAGTTTTGCAGTCAGTCTTGAAACCAAATAATTTGGACTCCAACCTTTTCTTTCTTTCCCAAATTTCTCTGGCCATTTTGGACCCATTGCATTTCCATGTGCATTTTAGGATCAGCTTGCATTCTTTCCTAAATCAGCCTGCTGGGATTTTAGTAGTATTTCATTGAATCGACAGACCAGCTTAGAAGAATTCTACTTGAACAATGTGGATGAATGAATACACAATAACTCTCCACTTACTCAGATCATTCTCTTTGTACTTACCAGCAGGTAGTCTTACACATTTTTCTGTTAAATTTTTCTCCAGGTTTTTCTTAATTTTGATGCTACTACAAATTATATTGTTTAATTTTTGGTCACAATGTACACTGTTTTACTATTCAAAAATTGTCTTGTGCCCTCAGTACAGAGAAATACATTTAATTTCTATATAATGTATATCCTATAATCTTGCTAAATTCACTTGTGGGTTCTGGTATCTGCCTGGCTGATTCCCTATGATTGTCTATCAGACAGCCACATCATTTATGAATAAAGACAGTTCTCCTTCTTCTCAGGTCGGAATACCTCACCTCTCCCTTGCTCTTTTATACAGAGAAATGCCTCCAATACCATCCAGGAGAAGACTGACTCTCAATCTTGCCACTGATCTTGACCTGGCAATCATTTGCCAGACTGCCTGCTGCAGCTGTGGGTCACATGTTCTAGTCAGGTTAAAGAGGTCACTTTTGTTTCTAAGAGTTTCTTTTTGTCTCAGATAAACTTCAATTTGTCTAATTCATTCATTCACAAAAGCTATTGCTTCTTTGTTTGTTAATACAATAAATCACATCAATTTTCAAATGGTAAATCAATCTTGCCCCCTAGTATTTACTCAGCTTGTTTGGAAATGGACCATGTCTCTAAGTATTACTGAATTTTATATTCTAAAATTAATATTTATATTTATATTAGTGAAAATTAGCATATAGGTTTTGTTCCTTGTTATATCTTTTTCCAGGGCCAGTTTCTCAGAATAAGTTTGGAAGTATTTCTCTGTCTTCAGTTTTCTGGAAGAGCTTATAGAGAATTGGTTTTGCTTCTTCCTTAAGCGCTTGATAGAATTCAACATGGAGCCTTCAGAGCCTGGAGTTTTGTCTTTGGGAATGAACTAGTTTACTAGATATATGACTATTTACGTTGTCTACTTCTTTTGGGGTGGTTTCTGGTAGTTTCTATTTTGTAGGGTTTTTTCCACTTCACCTAAGTTATCATAGCACAGCTTTGTTCTTTACATTCCTGAGTCACCTTTCAATGTCTGAGGTAGATAGCAGTGCCCCCTTTCACAGCACGGTTAATCTGTGCCTTGTCTTCTTTATTCCTCCTTGATATGACTATAAGTTTAGTTTTATTTATCTTTCCAATGAACTAGCTTTTTAGATTTATTAATTTTACAAGTATGAGTGTTTTACCTGCATGTATGCATGTGTATTACATGCATCCCTGGTGTCTGAGGTGGTCAGATCCCCTAAAACTGGAATTATAGATGTTTGTGAGCCACCCTGTAGGTTCTGGGAATTGAACCCAGGTCCTCAGGAGGAGGAGTAACTAGTGCACTTAACCACTGAGCAATCTCTCCAGTCCACGGTAGTTTTTGTTTTTGAGTCAGAGCCTTGTTAAATAGCGTAGGCTGGCCTCAAAGTCACAATCATCCTGCCTCTGCATTCTAGATGCTAAGATCACAATCATGTACCACTACTCATAACTTCTTTTAATACATTTTTGGGTTTTTGCTTCATTTTGTTTTTGAGACAGGGTTTCATGTATTCTAAGCTGGTCTTTAACTTGCTGTGTAGTTGAGAATGACCTTGAACTTCGGACCCTGCTTCCTAAATTCTGGGATTACAGATGTGTGCCACCATGCTTTGTTTTTGTGGTGTTGGTAATTGAATTTGGAGGATCTGTGCATGCTACAAGCACTCTACCAACTGAGCTACATCTCCAGTCCTTCTTTTAATTTACTTAAAAATTTACTTTTATTATGCTCAGAGAGCATATTTTTTAATTTTTATTTTTTATTTTATGTGCATTGGTGTTTTGCTTGCATGTATGTCTGTGTGATAGTGTTGAGTCTCCTGGAACGAGAATTACAGAGAATTGTGAGCTGCCATGTGGGTGCTGGGAATTAAACCCTGGTTCTCTGGAAAAGCAGTCAGTGCTCTTAACCACTGAGTCATCTCACCAGTCCAAGCACATATATTTTTTAATCTATTGATTTTACTTTGTGCAGCAACATGTCATCAATATTGAACATTCTGTGTGTAATTTTTACATTTTTGTATAAACCTTTTGTAAACATAAATTAAGCAAATAGTAGTGTCATTCATTTCCTTTATATTCTTACTGAATAGTCTATTGATTGTCTGTAGAAGTGTGTTAATGTCTCTATCTACGGTTGTGAGCTTTTCTGTTTCTCTTTTAAATCTGTAACTCATTGCATCATATATTTTGATAATGGCAATAATGTGATATTTGTGGATGTGTGTGTATATTTTCTTCACAATTAAATATCACTTTGGTTTTAGCATATTGCTTTGTGTGGTGTGTGTGTGTGTGTGTGTGTGTGTGATCTATGTGTGTGGTACATACATGTGAATGTGTAGTTATACCCTTTCACATGCATGCAGAGAATGGAGCAAATGATTCCCCTTTTATAGCTCTCTGTTTTATTGCCTTAAGATAAGATGTCTCTCTGAACTGAAAGCTCACCATTTTGGCTAGTCTAATTAGCCAGTATGCTCTTGATCTCCCTGTCTTTGGCCCCACAGTGCTAGGATTACAGACATGTACAGCCTTGCCAAGCTTTTGGCATAGGTGCTGGGAATTCAGACTCAGGTCTTTATGTTTGCAAAGTTAATTTTCCTACCCACTGAGTTATCTTCCTAGCCTTCTATTTTTTTTAAAAGTCTATTTTGTTTTATATTAAAAGAGCCACACAGTTTGCTATCCTTTAGATCCATATAATTTTCAGCCTTTCCTTTTAAATCTTATTTTTGTTGTTTGCATAATTTTACAATATCTTATTTTTAGTCCACTCGTGTCTTTATATTTAAAATAAGTCTCCATAGTTTGCCCTTGATTTTCAATCTGGTCTGACAGTCTCTGCCTTTTGATAAGACTGTTTATCCTACTTACATTTAGTATAATCATTGACACAATGCTTTCTTTTTTCTCTTAATTTTATTTTTCTTGTTTAGTTTTTATGCCTTCTTTCATCTGTCCTTGAACTCTTTGTGAACTATTTATTTTGAATGCCAGCTAGAAAATATTTTTGAGTTACTTTTATTTTGATTGATTGATTGATTGATTGATTGATTGATATTTCGAGACAGAGTTTCTCTGTGGCTTTTTGAGCCTGTCCTGGAACTAGTTCTTGTAGACCAGGCTGGCCTCAAACTCACAGAACTCCACTTGCCTTTGCCTCCCCAGTGCTGGGATTAAAGGCGTGCGCCACCACTGCCCAGCTTTCCACATTATTTTTAGAGATTAATATATAGAATTTACAGGGTGGAGAGATGATTCAGCAGTTAAGAGCATTTACTGTTCTTGCAGAGGACCTAGTTCCAGGGAATCTAGTGCCTCTTCTGACCTTCCTGGAGAGTATATATGTGATGCACATATATACACTCAGGCATACACATTTACACATAAAATTACACACTCACTCACTCACACACACACACACACACACACACAGAGAGAGAGAGAGAGAGAGAGAGAGAGACTATTTCATGGTACCATGGGAGGGACTGCACAAGCACTCACTTTGCACACAGAACTGAGGCACAATAGAGCTAAGTTTTGTCATGGGTACTTGGTCTGATTGCATTGTGAAAACACACACACACATATTTTATATATATATATATATATAATATTAGAGTCCAAACCAGGCAGTGATGTGCATGTTTTAATTACAGCACTCAAGAGGCAGAGACAGGTGGATCTCTGTGAGTTCTAGGTCAGCCTGGGCTACAAGAGCTAGTTCCAGGACAGACACCAAAGTTCAAAGCTGCACAGAGAAATCCTGTCTCAAAAAAAAAAAAAAAAACAAAGAAAGAAAAATAATGAAGTCCAATTCAGTCTATTTCAAAGTAATATTGGACTTCTTCAGTAAAATATGGAAACATGTCTATTCTGTTCAGCAACCCTCTAGGCCACAGTGCAATTGTGATCAGACGTATTATTGCATCTATAACCATGAAACCATTAATACAGCCTTATATTTTTGCCTTAAATATTCTTGAATTTTCAGGAAATTAGAAGGATATATAGATATAGATATGTGCACTTTCTTTTATCTATTGACTTGGTCGTCGTGTCTTATAGCAATAGAAAAGTAACTAAGAAACTGTCACAGAAACAAGACAACAAAAAATAAAATGAAACAAGAATGGTTTTATATATGGGTCTCAGTGTCATGCTTTCAACATGGCACGCGCACTGCCTGAATGGTTTAGAGGTGGCCTTTCTCTGTTTCTCCTCTTCCTATCCTATTCTTGGGGACCTCCACTCATATTCCATAACCTTGTGCTGAGTCATGTCCTGTTTCCAGCTAATTTTTGTTCAGTTCGTTCAAAACTAACTAGATGATTAGTGCCTTCAGAGTTTGGAAAGTGGCGCCCCCCCTCCCCCTGGAATGTCAGCAAGTTGAGTTCCTTAGTGTGACAGATTCTCTCCAGAGCACTTTGAGCCATCATCTCAAGTCTTTAGGGACAGTGTGAAAGGTGGTAACACAGTCCTCATTCTACATGTGCGCAAGCCAAGGCTTCAGAGTGTTCAGAGTGATTCTTCTTCTTTTTTGATTATTCATGGCAAGGTTTCTCTGTGTTGCCCTGGCTTTCCCAGAACTTGCTCTATACATCAGGCTGGCCTCAAACTCAGAGATCCACCTGCCTCTGCTTCCTAATGCTGGGATTAGAGGTGTGCACCACCACTGCCAGGCAATTAAAAAGAGATTCTAAAGTCACCATCTAAAGTGAGAATGCCCAAACCAGCACATACTCAATGATCCCTACCTCCTTCGTAGCTCATTTGGCCCTTGTTTTCCATCTGGTGACCTTTCCTCATCCATGTTTGCCATCTGTGGCCATGAGCAGGGACAGCAGTAGTGAGTGTCTGGAAGTCAGTGAGCTTGTGCCTCATCGGCAGAGGCAGAAGTGTTCTCTGCAGATACGGAAAACAGACCTCCTACCTGGAAAGGGGACACAAACCAAAGGGAACCTTCTGGAAAGTTTGAGCTGATTCTGCTTTCTGTCTCAGATCTGGATGAGTTTGGCACATGCTC
>JAQHUG010000276.1:1718077-1816740 GCA_028555095.1 Dicrostonyx torquatus | reverse complement strand
CTCGCTCTCTCTCTCTCTCTCTCTCTCTCTCTCTCTCTCTCTCTCTCTCTCTCTCTCTCTCTCTGAGTCATTTTACAAACATACCTGCTCATAACTAAAAATAGATACAGTATAAACCATCCTGTGTGTGCACTCCTCAGCACATGTCTGGCTGTCAGTGCCGAGCCAAAGACTGTGCTTCTTTTTGTAGTGTCTGCAGAAAGAAAGAGAAACCCTCTTGCCTTTGTGTTGTGACATATCGTTTGTTTAATTCACTTTCATAACCTCAATGAAATGAGCAAAAAAAAACGTTCTCCATCAGGCCGCTTCTTTGGGTAGGTCTTAGAGGGGGTAAGCCCAGTCCTCACTAGGGCTGGGAGAAAAACCGAGAGGGAAAGGGAGAGTACCATGGAAAAACTCTCTAATCCTGGTTTGTCCCACAAACCCACAAACCACCATGCTGAGTTATTGGTTCAGAGGCCTAAAGCTGAAAAGGAATGCCTTGGGTTAAGAATTGTGTTGAAATGGCTCATACAAAATATCATTATGAATTCAGACAAATTCACTTTGTTGGGGAGAAGTTATCCTATTTGGTAAATTCCCCCCATTTTATAGCAAAGGCATAGGGGAAAGTGATTGAAATAGCAAGATGTCCCTTCTCACTGACAGGGTGATGTCCCAGTTGGTGGGAGTATTGCCATGTGCGGTACCTGTGTGGGACCAAGTGCCCAGGAAAAGAGCCTTTGTTGGACAGTTATGGCATCCAGGATTCTTGATTGTTTATTGTGGTACTGAGTACTCAAGTACATTTCCAGCGCTTAGGTTCTGGTGGCATTTGTTCATTTTGTTTTTTGAGACAGGGTCTCACTATGTAGCTCAAGTTAGCCTTGAACTCAAGATCCTCCTGCTTCTGCCTCTGAAGTGCTGGGATTAGAGAGTCGTGCAGCAAGCTGAGCATCTTGTCCCTTTGTCCATTTTAGTTTGTTTGCTTGTTTCAGAAATACTCTATTGTGATGCTCAGGTTGTGTCCAAACTTTTGAACAAGGACAGAAATCATCATGTTGTAAAAACTTATAGAGAAGACCTCCCTGCCTCCCCCCCGCAATGCCCCTATGCTCCCAATTTACTCAGGAGATCTTGTTTTTTTATACTTTCCCATGTATATTAGGTCTATGTAAGTCTCTCTTAGTGTCTTCATTGTTGTCTAAGTTCTCTGTGATTATGGTTTGTAGGCTGGCTTCCTTTGTTTTATGTTTAAAAAACACCTATGAGTGAGTACATGTGACAATTATTTTTCTGTGTCTGGGTTACTCACTTAAAATAATGTTTTCTAGTTCCATCCATTTTCCTGCAAAATGTGGTAGCCTCCTGGTGGTGGGGGAGAAGGGTACGGAGGGGGTTGTTTCTGGAGCAGTACTAACAAAAGTGTGTCTCTCTAGCTGTGAGACATCTGTCACCCTGTTCTCATCTGTTCTCTTGCCTTCCCTGTGAAGCAAGAATTCTACTTTGATTCATCAGATTGACGAGCACTACAGACACCCACCATGCTAAGTATTAGGAAATAAATGAAGGCTGTGGGAATATTATGACTATAATATTAACTGAAGCCGCCATCAGTTAATATTATAGTCTTGTTAGGGTCCACGAAGCCACAGAAGCCATCTCAGTTGAAGGCGTGGCATGTTTCTTGACGCTCTCGCTGGAGCCACATCTGATTCTGTTCTTTAGATCAGAAGGTCTTTAGAAACTGTGACTATGCCCTGTAGGTACCTATGTGTCCCCAAAGAAAGCAGTTAATGACTAAAATGAGCAATGTTGAGAAGTGTGTTGGGAATCAAGCAACAGGACACTAGATGTGAGATAGACTTACGACCAGATACATGCATAGTATGGCTGCCTTGAGCGGTCAGCCAGGAAATCTGGACACTCTTTGAGAACTGATAAGAGAGCTCAGCAAGGATTTTGAGCAGGGAATGACAAGATAAAAACTGTTTGAGAGCTTAATCCTGCAGCTTTCTGTAGGGCTTCAAGGGAGATGTTAGACTAGCTGGATGAAAAGGGAATGTCTGGATGGCCTGTGATGTTTCTAGTGAGAATGAAGGCAGGGAAAAGAGGCACATCAGACAAAGTCAAAACCATGCCGTACCCAAATGGATGCCACACTATGTAGCAAAGGCAGCTTCTGACTTTCACTTCAAGAAAACACCAAGGCTGATGTTAGAAGTTAATTCCACTTGTAGTGCCTGAGAGTTGTCTTGGAGCTCCCAAGCGGCCATCGGGATAGCTGGCTACATTGTTCTCAACTGCCACAAGCCACAGACATTTGACTCATGTTTTTTTTTTCCTTTCTTGCTTTGCTTTCATGGTCATAAGGGGATCAGAAAGGGGAAGAGGTTTATGACTTAAATTGGAGTATCTTTTTTTCCTTTATTAATATTTATTGAGCTCTACATTTTTCTCTGCTCCTGGGTTACTCACTCAAAATAATGTTTTCTAGTTCCATCCATTTTCTTGCAAAATTCAAGCTGTCATTATTGTTTTCTGCTGTATAGTACTCCATTGTGTAAATGTACCACATTTTCTTTATCCGTTCTTCAGTCGAGGGACATTTAGGTTGTTTCCAGGTTCTGGCCATGACAAACAATGCTGCTGTGAACATAGTTGGGCACATGTCCTTGTGGCACGATTGAGCATCCTTTGGATATATACCTAAAAGTGGTATTATTGGGTCTTAAGGAAAGTTGTTTCCTAATTTTCTAAGAAATCTCCACACTGACATCCAAAGGGGTTGTACCAGCTTGCATTCCCACCAGCAATGCAGAAGTGTTCCCTTTTCCCCACACCCTCTCCAGCATAAGTTGTCATCAGTGTTTTTGATCTTGGCCATTCTTACAGGTATAAGATGGAATCTCAGAGTTGTTTTGATTTGCATTTCTCTGATGACTAAGGATGTTGAACATTTCCTTAAGTGTCTTTCAGCCATTTTAGATTCCTCTGTTGAGAGTTCTCTGTTTAGGTCTGTACTCCATTCTTTTATTGGATTATGTGATCTGTTGGTGTCCAATTTCTTGAGTTCTTTGTATATTTTGGAGATCAGCCCTCTGTCTGATGTGGGGTTAGTGAAGATCTTTTCCCATTCTGTAGACTGTCATTGTGTCTTGTTGACCGTGTCCTTTGCTTTACAGAAGTTTTTCAGTTTCAGGAGGTCCCATTTATCAGTTGTTTCTCTCAGTGTCTGTGCTGCTGGGTTTCTATTTAGGAAGTGGCTCCCTGTGCCAATGCGTTCAAGTGTACTTCCCACTTTCTCTTCTATAAGGTTCAGTATGGCTGGCTTTATGTTGAGGTTTTTGATCCATTTGGACTTGATTTTTGTACATGGTGATAGGTATGGGTCTATTTTTATTTTTCTGCATGTTGATATCTAGTTATGCCAGCACCACTTGTTAAATATGCCTTTTTTTCATTTGATATATTTTGCTTCTTTATCAAATATCAGGTGTTCGAAGATGTGTGGATTGATATCCGGGTCTTCTATTCGGTTCCATTGGTCCTCCTGTCTGTTCTTATGCCAGTACCAGGCTGTTTTCAGTACTGTAGCTCTGTAGTAGAGTGTGAAGTCAGGGATTGTGATGCCTAAATTGGAGTATCTTATAGTAATGGAATAGCTGGTAACAAAGGAGTATCTGCTAGTGGGAGTGTAGCTGATAACAAGGAAGCATCAGATAGCAGGGGGTGGCTGGCAACAAGGAAATATCTGATAGCAAGGGAGTAGCTGGCAACAAAGTGAGTATCTGATAACAATAGACTCACTGGTAATGCCTAATCCCAGCACTCGGGAACCAGAGGCAGGTGGATCTCTTTAAGTTTGAGGCCAGCCTGGTCTATAAGAGCTAGTTCCAGGACAGATTCCAAAGCTACAGAGAAACCATGTCTCAAACCCCCCATACTCCCCCAAAATAGCTGGTAATAAGGGTATCTGATAGCAAGGGAGTAGCTGGTAACGAAGAACCTTCTTTTTGTGTCTTACCTGGTACTTGTGTTTGAGGGCTGTAAGTATGAACTCAGGACTGGGATAGGAATGTGAGACAAAGAGGCTTTTCCAGTGGCAAGGGACATAGTAAGATAACCCAGCTGTGAAGGTGGCCTCTTGGCCTCCAAAGAAAGCATAGACAAAGCTATGAGATTCTGGCTAACACTTTCTTCAGTCCCAGTGGACTGGAGAGGGCTGCATCTTTTAGAAGTGGGCCATGGGAAAGTAGAACCAGAGGGTGTTTAAGCCCATCCTGCAGCTGTGCCCACAACTTCCTTTCACACTTTCTACTTTTCCTGTCCTGTGTGTTCTTGGAGTAGACGTTAGTTGCTTGTCCTGTTGCTGTGATAAAATACCTGACCCAGGACTTCTGGAAGGAAGGTTTACTTGGGCAGACAGCTCAAAGGTACAATCCATCGTGGTGGGGAAGTCATGGGGGTAGGCCCTTGAGGCAGCTGGTCACATGGCATCTGCAGCCAAGAAGCAGCAAGGAATGTGAGCTCAGTTTGCTTTCTCCTTTTAGTTCAGCTGTTAGGTGGGTCCTCCCACCTCAGCCCAACCTTGAAGACATCCCTAGAGAATTGTCTACAAAGTGATCCCAGAACCTGTCAAATTTACAACCCATATAAACCCTGGCAGAAGTGCTGTCCACAACCTCTGGACAGGAGAAGTAGAATAGGAAGGAGAGGAAAGCTGGAGAAAGAGGGAGCAAGGAAGGGAGGGATTAGCTAGCTGCCTCGGATTCATTGCAGAGGAGGTTCCAGGATGGGGCACTAGGGCAGGGGTGAGGTATTTGGGCACAGAGCACCCTAAGAATAACACAGAAGGCAGGGGGATTGCTGTTCCCTCTTGCACACACTTCCAACAGTCTCCGTGGGAGGCAGCAGTGGTCTTTACTACATGTTATATGTGCCAATATGTCCCTAGTGCCACCCTTTCGCTAGGCTTTTCGTGGCCTCAAGAGCATATGAGAATCTTGACTCTGTAGAAGAAATGAAGGCTAGGTTGCAGTAGTGACAGCTTACCAGTTGAGTCTTGATATTAGGTGGCTGGCACAAAGCCCTAGGCTCCAATCCCTCTGGAATCGGTGGCTTTTCTTCTTCTCATTGGGAAGATTTGTGTTAACTGCCTGGCAGACAGCTTGGTTGGAATGTGCTTCGTAGATAAGTTCAGAGGTCACCCCCCTCCAAATGGGGCCTAGCCCTCTCAAGAATGAAAAGAGAATTGATGTAAGAATCTACCAAGTTTTTGAAAGGAGATAGCATGAAGTTTCTGTCCCTGGCAAGTCTTCCTGAACATTCATGTCATCCTTAGGCTAGGATTGGTCCTCTAAGAGCAGAGCCTGAAGTACAGGTGCCTAGTAAAGCAAGGATGCAACCCTTGCTCAGAGGTGCCCTGTGCAGCACCTTCTCCCCTCTGCCTGAAGCAGTTGGTGCCAACCTTTGCTGTGTCCTTTGACTTGACCATGGAGCCAGAGTCCAGGCCACCAAGGCCATCAACAAGACATCACACATTCACTCACTGATGAGAATCAAGGACTGGCTACCATGGCATTCCATTGAGAGCCAAGCTGACTCCACCATACGTGACCAAGCATATGCATTCCGGGGCTCTTACCAGGGCACTTCCTCCTTGCTGCTTCCACGGTGTCATATGCCCTGGCGAGTATTCATACATCAGATGTTAATGCAGGAAGTTGAGATGCGGGATTGAGCCTAGCAGAGCTGTCACAGCTGGCTTGGCATGGCCTCTTCCTGGGGACCTGAAGAACTTCTGTTGTGGATGACAAAGGTCCACCTGTCCCCATTCCAAGTCAGAGGGTGGTCCTAGGCACACTCTATATTCTACTGCCATGGAGGGGCAATGAGGGGCTGCAATGGACATAGTTGCTGTACCTACTGGGCACACATGACTGGGGCAAAATGGAAAGAAACAAGGTGAAGATGCCCTAGCTAGGTGGCAAGGGCCTGACCAGCTGACAGGAGTTGGCTTCTGATATCCCAACATGGGCTCCTTAGAAAGGCCTTTTAGGTAAACAGGCATGCTGGTGGACTTTGTCAACTAGGCAGTTAGAAAGATGAGCCTGAGCTAGGCCCAGCTATCTTCCCACAAGTTCTAAATGTCTGCAGAGCTCCCATACCTGACCCAGGAACTGTGGAGGCCACTGCCTAACACCCTTTCTGACTCAAGTAGATATCTCTCGAATGAATGGGGGAATTCCTGGGCCTCTGCTTTTCCTTCCCTTTGATTGGTTCAAAGGCCTGAGCTGTTCTCAGACACAGTCCTGAGGATTCAGCTACTCCTGGAGGGGTCTCTGGTTTAACTAGTAGTACAAACCATGTTCACAAGACAGGAGTGCATTTGACCGCCACTTCAGCTGCAAGTTCCCCTTTCTATGACATTCAGGATAGATGCAATCAACATGTATCCTTAGGGTCTGAGTTTGTTGGTGCTTTGGAAAGTACCACCACTGTGGGACTCTTCAGGGGTGGAGATAGGGTCCACAGCATCCTGAGATCCGGATGATACCTACACAGCAAAGGAACAGAAGGGCCAAGTTTGCATGCCACACAGTCACACAGTAGGTCTACAGTACAATATACTTGGAGCCCACACAGACTTTGCCAGCCCCGCTCTCTATGAGCACCTCTCCAACCACATGTCTTCCTTGACCTCAGAGCAGTTCCTACCCTCACTTCTCCTGTCTTCCGTGTACACCAGACCTGGTCTTAACCGATCCCTGCTGTCCTAAAACCTGGGCATGAAGTTCTTCTCAACATCCGGATGCCAATGTTAACACTCCTTTCCTACCTTGACCCCCACCTCAAAAGAGGGCAACAATGCCAGGCCCTTGTGGTCCCCAGGGAGTCTGTGCCAGGCCTTGTTGGCCCAAGAATGCCCTACAGAAGGATTCTTCCTAGAGAAAGATTAACTGAGCCTCCCCCGAAGAAGACAGGGAAAGAGAACACAGAAATGTTTCCTTTAAAAGGAGTGAGAGCAGATGGGAAGAGGGTTTGTATTAATGAAATCTCCGGATATTAAGAATGAAATGAATGCCAAGGAAGGTTATTATCATTTCATTAGAGCACAAAGGAAGAAACAAACACGTTATTATGTGAAACCAAGAAGTTATGAACAAGGGGATCCAGCAGGGAAGTTATTAGCTGGGTTAATTAAAACAGAGCAAGCCGGTTGAGTAATTCGTCTGTAGAACACAACAAGAAGAGCATAATTCATTGCCCTTAAGAAATATACACAAAGTTTTTCCTTTTCTCTCGTTTACCAGAAATTCTGCACTTTTGATATTGTCTCACAAACCCACAAGATTTAGTCTTGTCAGGACGTAATTGATTTAGTCAGCACCAAGATGTTTTGTTAAAGCTTGTTCAGTTCTGATCAGAAGAAAGGGAAGCCCACTAGAGGCTCCTGAGCACAGACAGCCAGGGTGTCTCCCCTTCCCAAGGTGGGGCTCCTCAAAGATCCACTGGGCACCCAGCCCACAGCATTGTGGGAGCTGGCAACCATAACGTAGGTAGGACGAGGCTTCATTCTGCCTTCTAGTGTCCATGAGAATGCTGGACTCTGTAGCTAGCTCTGTTGGTAACTAGCATGAGGGGAAAATGACCACCTGGACAGATGTTGCACCACCAAGCTGTAGTAGGAATCCTCTTGTTCATTTTCCGGCTGCCCAGACTCCCAGAATAATCACACAGAAACTGTATTAATTAAATCACTGCCTGGCCAATCACTTAGGTGTATTGCTAGCTAGCTCTTACATCTAGAATGAACTCATTTCCAATATTTTATATTTTACCACAAGGCGCATGGCTTACCAGCAAAGTTCCAGCTGGAAGCTTGTGTCTTTCCCCTCTGGTGGTTACATGGTGTCTCTCAACTCTGCCTTCTTTCTCCCAGCATTCAGTTTAGTTTTCCCTGCCTATCTCTATTCTACCCTATCACAGGCCAAGGCAGATTCTTTATATTAACCAATAAAAGCAACACATATACAGAAGGACCTCACATACCACCAAGCCACCTGGTCAGGGGCATGGTACCCACTCATTTGAGCAGAGTTCAAATATCTGAGCAGCAGCTCCCTCCAGGGAGCCAAGAAGTCTCAGCAAGCCAAGTGGATCCCATCGGCACTCAGGATTTTACAATCTGTTGGACCTTATGAGTTACATCAGGAGCTCTGGGTTTGCCCATGTGGTCTCCTGTGGTTACTTCTCAGATTTAGGTGCCAAAGAGTCAGTTCCCAAGTTCTGCATCCCAGAGCACAGGCACAGGACAAAACAACTGCCGGAGTCCTTGCTGAGGGCACAAGTTCTCCAAGTCTTCTGTGGGCATGAGGAACCTAAGCCTCAGAGTTAGACAGAGCAGAAAGTCTAGCATCTGTCTGAGGCCACAGGGCTAACTAGTGGCCAAGCCTGGAAGAGGCCAAGTTCTGCATCAAGCTTTAATCTATATCTGCTCCAGCTTAGCCTGCTCAGTCTCTCTGTTTCCAGGCTGTCTAACCATAGGAATCCTAGACACCCTGGAGACCCTGTCCTACACTTCAGGAAGACTTAGAGTCTGTGGCACAGGTTTGTCTCCATAATCAACTGCCTTTTTTCTTTCATTTAAAAGCCACATTTTGGGGGAGTAAAGAAATGGTTCAGTGGTTAAGAGCACTTGCTGCTCATCCAGAGGACCTGGATTCAGTTCCTCGCACCCACATGGCAGCTCACAACTATCTGTAACTCCAGTACCAAGGAATCCAGCGCCCTCTTCTGACCTCTGCAGGCATTGCACTCACATGTCACACATACGCACATGCAGGTGAAACACTCATTTACATAAAATAATATCTTAATACCATTTTAGAGACACATTGGATCCACAGGAAAGTAAGAAAGTTTCATGCACTCTCTGCTCCCACACAAGCATGACATCCCTCTCTTTTGGCATTCACCACAGAGGTACTTTTGTGATAACTCAGCCATTGTCATCCAAAGACCATAGCTTGAGTCCACTTTAGCTGTTTATTCTGTGAGTTTTGACAAATGTTTGATAGCACGTGTTGTCCACTATAGTACCATGTATAACAGTTTGGTGTGGAATTATACTATACTTCTCTTATTTCATAGCATGCAATGTGAGTGACTTCTGTGTCTTTTCATGGCTTGATAGCTCATTTTTAGAGCTGAATAATATTCCATTGTCTGAGTGAGCCATAGTTTATTTATACACATACTGAAGGACACTGTGAGAGCATCCAAGTCTTATGATAATATAGAAAACTGTTACAAACATCTGTGTACAGTTTCTGTGTGTTTTTTACTCATTTGAAAAAATAAGAAAAGGAATATAATTGCTAGATATAAGGGAGGGCATGAATAAGATATTCTCTTGCTCCATATTTTTGCCAGAATTTGGTGGTGTCAAAATTTTGGAGATTGGTCATTCTAATAGATGTGTAGTGATGTCTCGTTCTCATTTGCCATTGCCTCATGATATGTGGCTCTCTCTCTCTCTCTCTCTCTCTCTCTCTCTCTCTCTCTCTCTCTCACACACACACACACACACACACACACACACACACAAATACACACAGTTTTGGGGCTCAAACCTAGCACATGCTAGGCAAGTTCTAGGCAAGCCCTGTACAACTGAGCTGAGCTATGCCCTTGGCTCTGGAGCATCTCTTCAAATGCTTCTTTGCGGTTTGTATGTCTTCTTTGGTGAGAGACATCACCCATTAGCCCGTATCTAAATGGACTACTTTTCTTTCATTGCTGAGATGTTAGAGTTCTTGTTTATCTTGGGTAACAGTCCTCTTGCTGGGTATGATTTACAAACATCCCCCTCCCCTCCTTGCCTTCAGCTTGTTTAAAGAGCAAATTTTTCATGAAATCCAGCATATCGATCATTTCTTCACCGATCATGTTTATAGTATTATAAGAGGAATGTCATTGCCAAACTTCAGGTCATCTGTACTTTCTACTATTTTGTCTTCTAATAACTTTATAGTCTTTTTAGGTCTGTAGTTCACTTTGAGTGAATTAGTGTGAAGTCAGTTGGATTCATCTTTTTAGAGGTGGCTGTACAGTTATCCCAACACTGTCTATTAAAAAGACCCTCTCCACTCCTTTGCTAACAGCCAATGACTGTATCTGAAGTCTGTTTCTAGAGTCTCACTCTGTTCCACTGAGCTGTAGGTCTGTTCTCACACCAATGCTGCACTGGCCTGAACACTGTCACTACTCAGTAAATTTTGAAGTCAGACAGTGTCAATCCTCATCTTTGGTTCTTTTCCCTCTATATAAACTTCAGAATCAAGTTGTTTATGTCCACAAAGCAACTTCCAGGAGTTTGATATCTCATTGCATCTGTACATCAAGTTATAAAGAATCAATATGTTGCCTACATTGAGTCTCTGTCCTTGATCATGGAACATCTCATTCCAGTTACTGAATTCTTTTGAATTTTCTTAGACTTTTGTGATTTTACTAACACAGATCTTGTACATTGTTTTTTAGAATTATATTGAAGTTCTTCATTTTGGGGATGCTAATACAGATGTTGGGATGTGTGGGTGTATGCACATGTATAGAGGCAAGACATCAATGTTACATGTCTTTCTCAAGCTCATCCCATCTTATTTTTTGAGATAGGTTCTTTCACTAAACCTGTAGCTCTCCAGTTAAGCTTGTCTAGGGTCCTCCTGTCTGTCTTCCAGCACCAGGTTACACGTGTGTGCTCAGTCTGTTATTTTTTTTTTATGTGCATGCTAGAGCTAAAGCTCAAATCCTCGTGTTTACATGACAAGCCCTTTACCTTCTGAACCATTCTCTCAGCCTCAAAAAATGTGTTTTTAATTCCAATTTTACTAGTTCATTAATGATATGTATGTAAAGGTTATATTAACTTTTGCCTATTGATCTATGGTACTATCTTGCTAGGTAGATGCCATAATCACTTTGTCATTTGCTCTCAAAGCAGACATCCCTCAGAGGATAGCAAGAGAATTTATTTTAGTCACCACATCCTCTATTTCTTTAAGGCTCTACTATATGCTTTTGCATTTCTCTGGAACATTCTCCCTTTCTTCCTTTCTGCCTCCACTCCAGATATCCCCTTCTTCCCGCCCGATTAATCTTCAAAGACTCAGACAAGTCATGCTTTCTGCTGGGGAACCTTCTCTGACCCTAGAAGTCTGTGTTAACTGAACACCTCCGCTTCCCTACTTCTCTGGTGGATGTAAGCCTGTCTGTCCTCAAGAACTGTTTGGCTCCCATGGGAGACAAACCACAGAGATGATAATAATAAACATTGGGCTCTGTTCAAAGAATTAACCTGGATTAATTCATTTAATCCTCACAGATGTGAACAGTAATGGGAATAGCTGCCCCAATCTCCCCTCGACACATACAACAAGATCCACACACCTAGGCTGGCTGGTAAGCCTTCCATGGGGGTCTAAGGCTCCTCTCTGCTCAGCTGCAGTCTTCACTGGGCCTCAATCCAGAGTGCACATTCCTGCCTCTGAACCCTCGGCTGTGCTGCCCCCCCTGGTGGGATCCCACCCCCCACCTGTGTCTCAGTCCTCCGTGATGACTCTGCCTTCCATGCCGCTACAGCACTTGTTTTCTAGAAGGTTTACCTTCCCACCTCCCACAATCTCTCTGGTTTTTCAAGAGGGCGTTGCCTGGCTATTTCTCTGCCTTGTGCAGCTATTGTATTTTATTTGACGTTCTGCGACGTCAGCAGTGTGTTTATCATTGGAGCAGTTACCTAGGATCTCGTGGGTAACATTCACTGTTTCTCTTTTAGAGCCTTGTGTTGGTTTCCTAACTCAATTTTGCTTTCCCAAATATTTGTGTGCCAAATGCATGCGAGAAACCATATGTCTGGCCTTTCAATCTGGCAGCTGTGAGCTCCTCAAGGTAGGGACTGTCTTCAACATAACAATTTGTCTACATCCCTACATCCCTTGCACATTAGAGCCCTGCCAGTAGAATCCTTTTATCAGAGAGCTGAACACTTAGCCATGTGACTCTCTCCCCACCCCCACCCTAATACAAACCAAACCCTTAGGACCTGTGATGTAGAAGAGAGAGGCTCAGCAACTTTCTCCAGATGCTTATCAGTCTAACACTGTGTCTTTCATCTTGTCACCTCCAAGGCGTCACCTTTCTCTAGAGTATCATTTACTGCAGCGATCCAAGAAATTCCAAAGAGCGGTCTCTCATGCTGCCAATACACACAAGTAAAGCATAGGACTAGGTCCCCACAAGTACTTCTTGCTTTGGAGGCCTGATATTTTGACAGTAAACATAGATCCATAGCACTGAAGGCTAAGGATGTAGTTCAGTGGGGAGAGTGTCCACCTAGCATGAACAAAGCCCAAGTACTATGGTGTGGTGGTGCACACCTGTTATCCCAGCCCTTGGGTGGAAGCAGAAGGATCAATAGCTAAAGACCTCCATGGCTGTATAGCAAGTTAGAGGTCAGCCCTAGATACATGAGGTCCCTGAAAATAGACAGACAGACAGACAGACAGACAGACAGATTATAAAGAAAGAAAGGGAGGGAGAGAAGGAGGAAGGGAGAAAGGTAGGAAGGGATGGAGAAAGGAAGGGAGGGAGGGAGGAGAAAGCGAGCCATCAACCTGACACCGTTGCCTGTTTGACCTACGCTCAGACTGAAGAAACCTAGCCTGGCTCCCTTGCCCAGCCTCTTGGGCCTGCTTCCACAGGCAGTAACAGTTGCATCTACATAAAATCTACTATACAAAACCCATGAGTAAATTCTCTTTGTGAGAATAGAATGGTGGCCTGGAGGGATGGCTCAACCCTTAAAGGCTAGGCTCACAACCAAAAATATAAGATAATAGAGTGGCTATTTGCCTTACAAAGTAAGGGTTGCTCCAAGCATCACAGTCCCTTCCTTCAGGCATCAAAGTCCAACCCCAGTGGGTAATTCTTCAGATCTGTCACACACACACACACACACACACACACACACACACACACACCTACCTGCCATTGGTTCCCTCACCTTTCAGAATGTTCCACTCTCCAGGCTGTTTATTCAGTCTTTGTTACATCGACCTACCTAAGTCTCAGAAAGCCCCTCATGGTTTTTTTCACATCTGTCATTCAGCTCCTTCCTGGTCTCTACATATGGGCATCTTCTCATGAGTCCCCCTTTGCCTTCCTCTGTGTCCTTTTTTCACTGGTAGTTTCCCCTGCACCTGTCGGTGTTGACGACGTCCTCTCAGAACTCTGCCTTCAACTCTGACCTCTTAGACTACATTTTCAGACATTCTCAGTTGTCTGCTAGACTTTTCCAGCTGCCAGCTCAAACCCAACCTTTCTAAAGCGTTCAGGCAGCTTTACCCCACCTGTCCAGCTTCTATCAGTGTCTCGTCACTGATGTTAGGGATCACAGAGCTTCACTTGGATGTTTCCCAGGAACATCTTGGACCCTCGGGTTCTTCCTGACCTATGAAAACATCAGTGCCTCCTCTAGTTTACTGAGCGACACAAGCCTGTGGAAGCATGTTTAGCTGTAGGGTTTGCAGTCATTGTACAGCACCGCATCTTCAGCATTTTATGGACCGTCCCATCAAATCTGTCACTTGGTGTTGCCATTCCTTCACTGCTGTGTCTCTCATTCATTCTTTTGTCTCTTGAAGTCACCACTGGAATTTTTTGTTCATCCATTTGGATTTGGTGCAGGGTCTCACTATGTTAGCTCTGGCTGACCTGGAACTCAGCTGTAGACCAGGTGGCCTCCAACTCACAAAAATCCACCTGCCTTTGCCTCCCGAGTATGGCACTATCACACACAGCAAACAAAAGAGTTTTTTAAGCCCTTTCTCCATCACACAGCCTACTTACTATTCTCTAGCGCAGTGGTTCCCAGCATGCAGTCCACATGGTAATTACTTGGAGGTACCCGTGTTTTGTGATTGTGAACACTTCAGCAGTGGGACTGAGCTAACCTAATATCCTCTTACAAAAGAACACCTTGCACTATCTACAAAAAACTAACTCCCTGTGACTCAAAGACCTAACAAAGCTTCAAAATACAAAGCTCTTAGGAGAAAAATAAGCTGTAAATCTTCAGGCCATGAGTTAGAACTCTTACAGCTTTATTATAAAAAGATAAATGGCCCAGTTTTAAAATGGCATTGCAATTTTTATGTAGTGAATGTATTTCTTAAGCTAGAAATAAAGTAAGACAAGAAGCTGAGTATCCATTCCTCCAAAAGAGATATACAGACAGCCAATGTGTAACCAAAAAAAGGATGATCTACTCCATTAATGATCTGGGAAATGAAGTGAGAGAACATTCCCCAAAAATATTTAATAGTAGTTGGGTGGTGGTGGCACACGCCTCTAATCCCAGTATTCAAGAAGCAGAGACAGGTTGATCTCTGTGAGTTCAAGGCCAGCCTAATCTACAAGACAGCTAGGGCAGTTACACAGAGAAACCCTATCTCAAAAAACAAAAAAATATATTTTTTTTAATTGTAAACTTTAAATGGATTAATTGTGTGGTGTTTGAGTTATGTGATAATAAAGCTTATTTTTAAATTTACATATTATATATAAATATAATGCACATATGCATGTATATGTGTATATATAACTTTACATTCCTAAAGATAGCTGAATAAAACTATCAGATAATAGCAAATCAGTGATGTGGGGGAATCAGAAAACTTAAGAACTGTTGATGGGAAGGTAAATGGCTGCAGTTGCAGAAGGAAACAGGCTGGCAGGTCCTCTGCGGCGAAACAGAGGTACCACCCAGCTAGCAATCACTACCAGGTAGATGTCAGGGTGAAAACACACGTCACACAAAATCTGTACGCAAATGTTTGCAGAAGCCTTATAATACTGCCAAGTGAAGAGAGTTCAAAAGTCCATCAGCAGATGAATATATAGATAATGTATTGTGTCTATGGAATACTATTCAGCAGTAAAAAGGATGAAGTACCGCTACACGCTATGCCATGGGTAAACCCTGAAAGCATTACGCCACGTGGAAGATGTCAACCGCAGAAGGTGGCATGTTTTTCATTAAATATCCAGAACAGAGCGAATGTGGAAACAGAGAGTTGATCACTGACTGCCTCAGGCAGAGGCTGCAGTACGCAGTGTTTCTTTTACGACTGATGAAAATGTCCTGAGATTTATGTACTGATGACTACCCAGGCCTACAAACAGGCAAGAAGTTTTGAGTTGTACACTTTAAAGGGGATTTGTTGGCATATGAATTATACCTCTATTAACTCAAAAATATAGTAATAGGAGCACTGATAGTAGGGGCTTGTTCTAGAGAGCTTTAAATGACAGTTTGAGCTGTAAGGACTGGATTCTCTAGGGCCAGATTTTTTTTTTCTTTTCAAAGGGTGTTTCATATACTATCTGCGTCAGTAGTAATAAGTACCATGTTCTGACCTTACCCCAGAGAATGTAACTCAGAATGTTCTGGGTGGGGTTAATAGTCCACCCTCACAGCAAGTACCCCACGTAAGACTGCAACTCCGTGCCCCCGATGACTCGGTCCCCCTGTTTCCTTTCCATGACCTCCCGATAGCTGCACAGCTGGCCACTCACCCACGTCTTATAGCCTCATCTCCCCTAGTGCCCTTCACGTGACTTTTAAGTCAGACAAGATAGAATCTTCTGTATGGTCTGAACATTCCTTGTGAGCTTCCGCTCTTGCTAGGCTGTCCCATAAAGAAAGTCCCCTGTGACACCCCATCTCAGTTTTCGTGTTGCAAGTGTTACCACCATCCTTTCATTTTAACCAGCCCATTATCTAGAATTGACAGCATGGCCTTTCCTAATCCAGAATACTATGTAACCCCACTGCCTGCAAACCAGACAGCAATACTAAGTAAGAAGGGTTAGGAGAGCAAGAGTGTGAGTCAGGCGGCCCAGCCTAGCACGTGTCTGAAATACAGTCATGGAGTGGGTTCACACCTCAACAGGGCCTTCAGCCACAGGGTACAGGGTGGCAGTGGTCATGCTGGTGTGCTAGGAGCAAAGTCCTGGTGGCAGTCGGTTTCTTCCATGGAGGTCAGTGTCCTCTCTGGGGACCCAAAGATCTGGGGCCTACATCAGATAGCACTGGAATGTGGGCAGGACCTGGGGGGCCCTGGCCAACACTGAGTTTGTCCTGCCCTGGCAGTGCCACTGGCGCCAGCTCCTCTGGAGGCTGCAACTGCTGAGCTGAATCCTTATTCCGACTGGTGACCTTGGACAGAAAGGCCCTGGCCATCCCATTGTCCTCTTCCCACTAAATCACCCTGTCTCCACAGCAGGAGAGAAGGCGAGAAAGCCGTTCACAGCCTATTTGTTAATGAGCTCTTAAACATAAAATGATGATTGTCAGAAAATTATTTTATAGCGCAACCAGAGCCCCTTGCAACCACTTCAGTAATTACATTCAGCTATTCTATTTGCAAGAGACTAATAGGAAACAAACCATTAATTAGTATTTTGTCTGTCCTCCCACCGCCCCTTCCTCCCTCCAAAGCCTTGGATTATGGGGGCCACACCCTGAAGCCACAGAGCTAGCCTGCACTCCAGAAGAAAAGCTCTGAGAGCTCCCTGGAGCTCCCTGGGGAGGAGAATGGAGAGCAGAGAAAACGTCCCATGGCTGTGATGGTCCCAGTGGGCCAGCCCTGAGGTCTACTGTGGCCTAAGGCCCCCTGAACAGGGATCCAATGTGGCTCTGTGTCCATTCCAGCGGTCCTGGAGTGGAGCAGTTGATGGTTGTGGGGCAAGCTGAGCCCAACGCGGGCATGTTCCCAGGGGCCTCAGAGCCAGTGGGTGGGGCGGGCACCTGGGCAAACAGAGCTAAGAAACAGGAATGAATCAAGGGTGGTTTAAATATGCAGAAATGCAGTTCATACCTTTGGGCAAAAATAATCCCAAACAAAGTTATGTAATGGGTGGGAGGGTTGTGAAGAGAGGGATGAGGAGAAGGTGCAGAGGGTTTGAGTGAATGACTGAGACTGCAAAAGGAGTGGGCGGGACCAGGGGAATCCGGCCAGAGCTGTAGTCGTGAAGCCATTGCTGTGGAGTGGGTGTGCCTGTGTGTATTCGCTCTGTGGAGGTGAAGCGCTCCTTGCAGGACTTTGAACGTCAGTCAGAGGAAGGCAGCACTACATCCCATTTGTGGAATGTCTTTAAGACCCCTACAAACGTGCGACTTTCTTCTTAGTCCTGAGGTGGTAGGGTGAAGGAGTGGAGTTTAGGGTACTAGTCTCTCCTGTTAACCAGCACATCTCTCTTTGACCTCCTCTCTTGCTGACAGCCTGATTCCTCACCTATCTGACAGGTTCTTCACTGTCCCGCCACAGGAAACTCACTTGGCAGCCCCCTCCCCTGCCAGGCCACGCCTCCCAGGACCTTTAAGAATGCCCAGTCTCATCTAGGGTGTCATCCAAGTTGCTGCTCACTGATTTGTGCCTCCCTGTGTAAGTGTGGTCCTTCTGTCCTTGAAGACAAAGCCCTTGTATCCTGCAGTCAGTCCCTTGCACTGACAGAGGTGGTCATAAAACATGCTAAACAAGCATCATTGCACTGAGACTGTGGTTACAGAAGCAGGAGCAGGTGTGGCAGAGGAGAGGGAAAAGGCTCTGGTACACCCTACTTGCTGTAAAGCTTGAGAAAGACTGCCAGAGGAGCCCTGGGAGCAGGGAATGGACTGGTGGCATTGGAGTTGCAGAATCATTTAGAGGGGAGGGCTGTATATAAATCATGTCAGAATGCACTCAGCCGGACGTCAGTCAGAATCCCAAAACCATGCAAGCAATTAGACAAAGGCTTGTGGTAGGCATTTCATGAACCACCATTTTCCAAAGCCTGCTGCTCCAGAGTGGCAGAGAGAGAGAGAGAGAGTCACTTTCACCAGAAGCCTGGGTGACAGAGGTAAGGTGGAGAGAAGAGATTTTGAGCGATATTGAAGTCAGCTTTATCATCTCCTTGTCGTGATGATGGTGATATTGATTGAATGTTGTTGCAAGAAATTCTAAAGCCCACTATGGCCCAGTACATGCGCTCAGAACTGGAGCCATGCACGCCCCTATGGACAGCCCTGCTGACACCCGCTTGCAAGCCTTGAAAAAGGAGAGGGTTCCAGAGAACTAGTGGGCAGCCTGCCAGAGGCAAAGGGAGATTGCTAGAGAGGTGGCTGGGACGGTCAGTGGCTAGGGTCAAAGTTCCCAGAGCTGCGGACATACCTGAGAATCTGAGCTCTTCCTTGGTGGCTGATTGCTAGAATGCTCCTGTGAGAACATTTCTGCTGGGCTCTGGGTTCACAGGGAAAGAAATTTATGACTTTTCAAGGACCAAGGAGAGGGAGGATAGTCTGGCTGAACTGAAAAGGAAATGTGCCCACCCCCACCCTGTTTCTGTATCTATTGGCCTGGTCTTCATGGAAGCTTCCAGTGGTTCAGGAGCCATAGTCTCAGCATTCTAGTCGTGTATTCTCTGTGACCCATGTTGACACTTTTCTGTGTTGTGCGTGGGTGTTCTGGGTGCTTGGCTGGGGACAGTGATTTGGGTGGTAGGAGCAGGACAGTCTCTGAGACATGCCACCGCTACTATGAGGTTGTGATGCTGTTTCCTGGGAATTCTCCAAGAAAAACAAAGATGGCAGGGGCTCCAGCACCCAGACCAGACCTGGGAAGCTGGGCTGTGGTCCCAGGAGCAGCTGAGCCTGGGGTGACTGGGCTGGGCTGGGTAGGGCTAAGCTGGGCAGGGCTGAGAGAGAAGAGAGATTTGGGCCTCCAGGCTCCTAAATGCCTATATTGGGCAAGGCTTCTTGTTTCCTTGGGTGGTGACCAGGAGCTTCTCCTAATGTGCCAGGCTGGCTCAAAGTGTCTCCTACTGCTCTTCTAGAGGGACCTCTGCCATCCTCATCAGGATAGATGCTGGCTCCTCCAGCCTGACCTCCCAGAGCTGATGGAGCTATGTAAGCAAATGCTCCGAGAAGCTTGTTTCTTGTGCCTCTGCTAGACCAGGGTGTAAACAGGGGGGCAGTAGACAATTGCTTCTGAAAAGCAGGACCCTCCCAGGTTGCTGATCCATTATGTCCCCAGGGTGAGACAGGCAGATGCTAAACCCTTACAAATGGTCCTCCTGCCCCTCAGGCCAGCAAAGAAGTCATTATGTTGTTACATAAATAAATTATGTACTTACACGGGAGTTGTTGTGTAGGTGCCGGTTAGTATTATTGCTGTGTAATTATGCACTTAGCTTGAAGAGGGAGGCAAGTGAAAGGGCTGAATCACCCCCACCCTGGAAGGCAGCTGGCTCCCACCCCTCACCTCAATGAGAACTCTGACCCAGAACCACAGCCAATGAAGGGCTAGAGGCTCTCAGGTGTCTCCACACAGTTTGCTTCAGCAGCAAACCCCAAGGCTATCCCCTGGCAGCAGCTTCTGGGGTGCTTACTCACCTGAAGCAGACGAATTCCCTGCTGCAGGCTTTCAGCCAGGCCCTGGCTGCCTCCTTGAACTGACAGAGAAGGGCTGCTTAGGCCAAGAAGCCGCAGAAGAGAGGCTAAGGGAGTACATGGATCTGGAAGAAGAGCCTGTGAACTAGTAACTGCTCTTCTCTGCACATGCCCTCAGTTCCTCAGATGGAAGGAACTCAAGAGAATCTAGCAGTCCAAGCATTACTTCCAGTGGGGAAGCAGGGCCAGAGACAGAAAGTGACTTGTCCAAATAGACACAACAGGCCTTGGGGACACTAGCAGTAGAGCCTGGCCTGCCTCTTGCCTCCCCAGCCTCTGTTCCACTTCCCTTCTTTGTCCTCTTACACACACACACACACACACACACACACACACACACACACACACACAGAGAGAGAGAGAGAGAGAGAGAGAGAGAGAGAGAGAGAGAGCATCACTGGGGCTGCTCCAGTTTCTCACTTCCTCTCAATCCTGCTCACAGCCCTGCCCAGGCCTGCCTATCGCCTCACCTCTCCCCTCCTCTGCTCTCCCCTTGCTGTCTGGCTTTTCTTCTACTGTCTCTGAAGCCAAGGGAGGCTCCCCACTTGCATTGGCCAGTGTTTTTTCTCTCTCTCCTGTGTCCTCCCTGCTAGCTCCTTGGCGCTCCTCATCTAATGACCCTGCCTCCTTCTTTCTCCAAAGAGGGCCTAAAAGTGAAGAAAAGAGACTAAACTCCTGAGCAAGGAGCATGAATTAGCTTCTTGGTCTAAGATCAGGTGGGTTGAGCCACAGGGGACCTTGTAAAAGCTGAGGCATTGATGTCCACCAAGGGCCCAGGAAGTGGAGCCACTGACCTTGTGTCCTTTGGGAGCAAAGAGAAAGGCCAGAGGCAAGGCTTTTTACTTAAGCTCTGTGGGCCTGCACTCTGAGCACAGGATACCTCTTCAAGTGTCCTTGATTCTCAGAGGTCATAGAGGAATCTCCTCCCTACTCAGTAATACAGTCCCGGAGACTCCTATAGAAAGGGAACCAGATGTTGTTTGGAGCATCATGGGCTGCCAAGGGCTGGGTCTAGAGCCTCAGTGAGCTGACTCTAGTCTCTACTGATGCAAGAAGACTGTGTGCCTTGGGTGTGAGTGTGTGTGTGTGTGTGGTGTGTAGCACCTCTGAGTGATAAGCTAGGGTGTAGCTACAGAAGCAAACTCATCAAGCCTCAAGCTTTCTTTCAGGGCTCTCAAGTGTCCCCCATCCTCACCCCAGTTGTTTCAGCCACCCACATTCTTAGGCCAAGGATTCAAGGACATGTCTCCCTGTTGTGTGACCTGGGAAAACAAGCTGAATGTCAGGGGGACAATTGAGACCAGGTCCAGATGTCTGAGTACCCACCACAGTCCTTTCTCCTCATAGCCATGAGTCCTTTGTCAAGGGAGATGGAGACTGGAGTGCCCCTGAGTGAGATGAGAATCTTGTGTCATTTACTAGGTGCTGAGCTGCAGGTCATGATGTGTATACATCTGGGGAGAGGAGAGGCCTGCCCACCCACTCTGATGGAGCCAGGGCTGCTCCGCTGGGTGCAGCTGGCAGCAACCAGGACCTCCATCCTTCTGAAGCTCTGAAAGGATGGGTTTTTCAGAATCTAGAGAACTCTTGGATGACTGGGAATTTCTATGGTCCTTTGGGGAGTGGCCTTTAGCTCCAGTCTACCTCTGATGGTCTCACAGGGTGGACAGCAGAGGAGCCTCATGATTTGGAGGGGTTAAATGGGGTTGGCTAAGAGCAAGACCACTCTCATTTTTTCTGAGGGTTTTTTTATCTTATGTTGAAGAGCCAGTGTCTTGGCAATGGCTGGTGGGGAGGTTGTTCTGGGGCAGGAGCCTCTAAAAAGACCATTTAAAGCTATGTCACTGAGGTATCTCCCAAAGGATTCCCACGGAAGGAGGTGCCAGTGAGATGGCTTAGCAGTAAGGCACTTGCTCCCAAACCCAACAACCACACACCTGGTGACTACCGCAGGCTGTGCTCTGACCTCTACACATGCACTATGGCACGTGCACGCCTACATACATACACATGAATGCACACACAATAAACTTATAAAAGTATAATGCTTTTTGAAAAAGAATTCCATGGAATAGCGAGTCCAAAGAGACGAAGCAAAGCCTGGCTCAGTCCCTAAGACCACTTTGCAGGAGAATTTTGTAGGTAGGATTCTTGGAGTCCCAAAGTCTTGGGGCGGGGGGAAGGAGTGTGGGGTTGTGGTTGGGTTTGGGTTTTTCCTTCCTCTTTTCTACTCAAAGGTATTTTTGCACATGACTCAAACAAGTCTAAACTTTTCTAAACTTCAAAGTTTGCCCATGGCAAGACCTCAAAGTGGAAGGGAAAATGTTAAGAGGGGAAAAAAGAAACAAAACAAAACAAAAGTGTGTAAGCCAGTTGAGCGCTGTGTTGTTGCTCCTCACAGGAACCGCTATTAGAATCCCATTGTGAAACAGGCTTTGCTGCGTGATGCGATCTCTCTGCTATTCCCAGGCTCACTCACTCAGCAGCCTGTGGGACGAGGAAGGCCTGTGGCCACAGGCCTGCTCACAGGTCATTCTCAAGCTCTCAGTAGGCACTCTGGTGCACCTGAAGGGGGGAGCAAGGGCAGATGGCTTCCTACCCCAAGTGCCCCACTGTCCTACCTTCCCTGGAAAAGTTTTGCACAGTGAGTGGGGAGGAAAGGTCACTACCAGCACCACTGGGCCTCTCTCCACCCTCCAGTGACAGAGGTGTTACTTCTGGTGACACTGGGGTTCTTTCCATGCCCACTCTCTTCTCCTACCTTCTCCAGCCAAGCCCGGGTTGCAAATACTAGTACAGGCTGTGAGTGCCCAAGTGCATGGGTTTCTAACTCTATCCCGCCACTTAACCTGTGCCTTGCTCAGGCAGATGACTTCTCTGCCATCCTTGTCTGCAAAGATAGCAGGCCTCGTTTTCAGTGAGAACTCAGTTAAGCCGAAGTTTCCTCCTTCCCTGCAGCTGTTTTCTCTGCCAGGACCCCTCACTTGCCTCACACTGAAATCCAAATCTTCATGACCTGCTCCCCTCAGCACCGTGTCTGCATGTTTTAGCCCCCTGGAGAGAGCTTGCTGCCCTGGAATTTCCATGGCATTTCTGACTTGTGGCATTTATCAAGTGCCATGGACCGCCAGGAGAGCTGTACCAGACAGCAAAGGTTCTCTTCCACTGCCCCACTGCTGTCCTTAGACACTCTTCTGATGGGAGAGAGTCACTTAACCATCATAATGACAGGTATCTACAGCCTTCCTTGTGCCAGGTACTAGACCTTAAAGAGATGGGAGTTAGTGGGGAGATGGAAATGGGAGCTACAGAAAGAAAGTAAAACTGTTCACGTGGACACTTCAGGGGCATCTCGGGAGAGCAGGGTCTTCCAGAACATACCCTTTCTCTCCTCTCCCCAACACTACATTTAGAAGCAACTAGCTGCTCTTAAAACAAAGCCCAGTGTCCTGGTTAGTTTAACTGTTGCTTATCTTCCCTCCTGATTTTTTTCAGAGCACGTGGACCACTCTCCACCCTCATCCGTAAATGCATATGCATGCCTGACACACAGACACACACACACACCTCGGCACGCTGACTGTCTTTTGATTTTGCAAAACCACAGAGGCTTCCTGCCTCAGGGCTATTGCACATGATGTTGCTCCTTTTTGTCTGGCTGAGTCCTGCTGGCTCTTCAGACTCCAGAATGAGTGTTTCCTGTGGAAAGCCCTCTCTCACCACAGTTCATCCCCACCCACCCCCACCCATTCGCAGATCAACATACACAGATGTCTACTGAATGAGCAGATCTTACCACTTAGCACAGGTGTAATCCATTGTTTGTGTAATCAGCTGTACGCCCACCCTCACCAAGTCTATAACCTTCATATAAGATCATTGCTCACCTTGGTCACAATCATATCCTATCAATGTGCCTGAAGTATGGGGAGCTTTCCCACTTCTTCATCAAGTAAATGACCAGAGCAGTGGGTTAGGCCAAGAAGGAAGAAAGCCACTCAGAGCTGGGAGATTGGTTTAGCGTTTGTACGAGGAGTGTGGAGAGGACAGTGAGCAAACACGTGGCCTGTGGGTCAATGTGTCTGACACACGGACTTGGAGCTTTGAGTTCTGAGCTGAGGGCTGGCGGGTTGGGAGTCAGCTGCCTAGGAAGTGTTTGGGCTTAGTGTGTGTGAGTGATGGTGGGTGAAGGGATTGGGTTGGGTCTTAGAAAGCTTTCTCTGATGGTCTTGGTCTGCTCAGACTGCAAAGGCTGAGAGACCAAAATCAGGGGACAGGAGGAGGGAATGAACTGAGCTGATGGCCAAAGACTGGGAACAGACTATGTGAATGACAGTTTGGAAGCTGCACAAGCAAGGACTCGGAGGAGTCTTCTTGGGATCCCTTGCCATCTCCCTCCCAGAGCAAAATTACAAGGGTGAGTATTCTCTCTGCCTTACTGGGGTGGAAAGAGAGGGGCTTGCTCTTTCTCAGATTCAGCCTCCCCTGAAGTGGCCCCTGATAAGACTCACTTGAGGCCCCAAGAGCACCAGATATCAGCTCTCTATGTGGACATCATCTCTTTCTGTTCTCCCACTACCAAGTTTGGCCTACAGTTCTGATCAGGCAGGCCCCCAGGGCAGCCCCGGAGCCTCAGAATCCCTGGACTTGACCCAGAGTCCTGTCCTGCTGCAGGCGGTCCTGAGAAGGACTCTATCCTGAGAAGCACTAGGACTCTCTGCTAAGGAGATGGAGTACTGGCCAGGATGATCTCTGACTGGGATTCTAGTAAGGATGGCTGTAAGGGGACACCTCAGTCAGAGCTAGGCAGGCAAACCGCAGGCTCAGGCTTTCTGGGAGCCAGGAGAGGAGAGTCTTTGCTGTGTAACCCTTTCAGCACCACACCCAGACTGCAGGCAGGAGCCTGTGTCCTTGCCGACAGCCCTCAGCTCTGCGTTTTGTGGGTTGTGTGCTTAGGGCAGGGAGGCTGTGCAACAGCCTCTGAGTTCACCTCGCAGGCCTCCCAGAAAGGAGCCAGCTGGAGCTGCTTGCTCGCCTGGTCTGAGGTTTGCAGTTCGTGCGTGTGGGAGGGGGCGCCAAACCACCTGGAGCATCCAGGCTCCCTCAAGTGGGCTGCAGCCCATCTTGGCTGGGAGGTGCTCCTTCAGCTAGTCACAAGTGTGTGTGTGTGGGGGGGGACACGCTGCATAAAGGTATGTCCTAAATTGTGACCTCCAATAAAACTAAGACCAGCGTCTTGGGGATGAGGAGACACACGACAACTGTCAGGCAAAGCTGTGGAGAACAATTCCCTGAGACAAGTGTGCTTCCTTCCCTCTGCGCCAGCCGGTGGGCTTCCTTTTGGTCCTTTCCTGGGCCCATCTCTGGCTGTCTCCCCACCCCCACATTGTCCTTAGCCTGGCCCTCGCTGGGGGAATCCCATCTCCCCCCCCAACATGCTCCCCCCCCCATCTCAGCTCGAGCCCCCTCTCTGGCGAGGAGGTCTAAGGCGCTCTTCTTGGGCGCGCGTCCTGTCTGCCTCGGTGGGCCCAGGGAGGGGGTTGCAGAGCCCAGAGCCGCCGCTCACTGTCCCCTGGGGCCTGGGCGGGTGGGAGGTGGGCGGAGGGCGGCTGGCGCGGGAGGGGAAGAGTTAAGGCTCGCCGCTCCCCTCCCCCGGAGGGTGTGACCGCCTATAAGAAAGGCGCCGCGCTCCGGCACTGGGGCTGCAAGCGGCGGGGGCGCAGCGGCAGCGGAGAGCCGAGGCCGTCCCTCCGCCCGGGACCCCGGGCAGCATGTCGGAGCCCAGAAGGAGGGGCCGCAGCCGCGGCAAGAAGCACCGAGAGGGGAGGAAGCGGGAGCGGGAGCCTGATCCTGGGGAGAAAGGTAGGGCACCTCGGCGCGCCCAGAAACCCCATTTCGCTGGGAGAAACCTGCCGCCCGCTGACCCGCCCCAGGCGCCGCGCGGGTGAGTCTGGGGTGCATGGAGCCGCGCCGGGGTGACAGCAGCCGGGGCGTCAGCGTTTGCAAGCGGGTCGAACCAGTCGGCGCGGCAGGGTGGGCGAGGGATGCGCGGCCCTGAGTCCAGCTGTGGCAGCACAAGTATCTTCCCGGGCGGCGGAGACCGATCTGCCCCCGAGCAAGTGGGTGCAGCGCGCGTCAGGAACACGGACGGAGATCGCGAGCGAACACACTCCCGGCCTAGCCTGCCGTACTCGGAGAGCTGTCACTGCCTTCCATTTGCTGGGATCCCCAGCCGGCTGGGCTCTCCAGCTGCCCCCACCCCTGTGCCACACCTCCATTCGTTCTGCTCCGCCATTGGAGCTTGGGTAGCACGCTCGCCACCTCTGGAGATAGAGGGGATGCCCTGCCCTGGGAGTGAACCCCAGGCAGTGGGACACTGCTGCTTCTGTGGCACATGTGTACCCCAGAGGGTGACCAGACATGGAATGACTGTCCAGCCTTGGACGTCTTGGTGATTCCCTTAGGCTCTTGGCTTCTGCACCCCTCCCTCTGAGTGAGCAGAGCCCCTGACAGGGTCATCGTTGGTGATGACCCTGGGCAGCTGCAGGGTAAACGGGTATGCTGGCCTTGGACTTCCCAGTCCAGAGCCTATGACATGCACATCCTCCCTATGGAACCAGACTCGCCTTGGGGCCCCCTTTAGGGAAGCCCTGACTTCTCACTTCATTTTCCTTCCTCAGGGGAGTCTCTCCTTGCCTACTTTGTTTAAACAACAAAAAGTCAACTTTGTACTAGCCTGCAAGCTAGATGTCAAATGTCCCCCATCTCCGCTTACTCCCCATGACAGCTCCAGTGCAGGTGGTCTTATCCCCATTCTACAGAGGAACTGGCTGAGGCTTTCTGAGGGTACTTTGCACTTCAGATGGCATTCTCTGGACAAGTGTGCCCATCTCTCTTGGTCCACACCCACCCTGGAGCTCTCACCAGGGCACATCAAACATAGCACCCAACCAGCATTCGACTGAAGGTTAGAAAGCTTCCACTGAGACGGAGAGAATCCTATCCTGTTTCTGCGTGATGGTGAAGGGATAATACTGTATCTTTGTGGGAGGGGCATAGGCGTCCATGGCACCTCCACCTCACCAAAGAGAGGACATTAAGGACACGTAAAGACCAGGCTGCCCCTTTGGCCATTTCTGTGGGGCAACTGCTTTGGAGTCTTCCTGAGGATTGTGGTCAGCTGAGCAGGAGGTGGAAGTCTTCTGCCAGGTACCTGACATGCGGGGCCAGCGACTGTGACCTGTAGCCTGAGGGAGTAGGCTTTCTCTTGCAGGGGTCAGGGAGTCATGGATTCCACTCAGTGAACCTTGCCTAACTCTCCCTTTCCCTGCTTCTCACCACATACACATCCTGACTTGGATATGAGGTCACAGATGCGGGAATGAGCCTGGTAGTGTGACCTGGGTAGGCTTTAGCTATCAGGTAGAGTGCTCACTTGGGGTGGGGTGGGGGAGCTAGACCTCAGGAGAAAGATTCCACAGTCCTCAAAATGATCTGTCCTAGCACCTACCCAATGAGAGAAAGTCCTTAATGTCTCCCTGTAAACTTTCTTCCTGTCTCTTTTCCTAATACTTTCTGTGTTCCCTGTTTTTTAGTGGCCATCTGGCTCTTCAGAATGCCTTTTTTAGGGATCTGGATGAGAAACAGATTCCAGGCAGACCCAAGACAGAACTAGAGGAATTTGGGGGTACTTTGGAACAATCTAGAACATGGAGGGCAAGGGGTAAGGTCACACTCTAAAACAAGATTACCAAGAGAAAGTACCATGGTGATGAGAGTCAACAGCCTTAAGTCCCTGGCTTGTAACTAAAAGAGTCTGACTCAAAGCCAATAGGATGAGTGATTAAGAGCGACAGTGGCCTTCAAAGCGGAGGCCTCCTCTCTACACCTCTCCAGGCCAACCTGCGGCTACCAGAACTCTATCACATCCTCAGAGTGTGCCTCATGGCAAGAGCATGGGCATGGGGCAGCTGGAGAGAGGCCTCAGCCAAACTGGGCCACCTCTGACTGACTCTGAGAGGGGCAGACATGTGCTCTAGAACCTTCTTAAATGTGAAGAGAAACATTGTAAACCCAAGGGGTCAAGGAAAAGAGATACTGATGAATTGGTGCCCTCAGCACCCAAGCTCCTCCTTAGCGAATTCGAGTGGCAGTGTGAAGAAAAGGGCATTTCCCCTGCCTCAGCGCAGGACGGCTGGGTGGGGTAGAGATGCAGGTGTGAGCTCTCTTCCATGACTCACAGAGAATCTGTGGGGCCAATTCCTGGTATCCTCTCTGGGGCTGCCCCTAACAATCCATGTTCCTTTTCTCCAAGGAATATAGCATCCGTGGGGGTAGGGGCTTAGGCTAAGTCCACTTGCTGTGGCGGATACCACACTATACCTGGAAGTCAGGCACTTGGGACCCACTCCTGTGCCTCTGTGTGACGTGGGCATTGTGCCCCCTCTCTGGACTAGTGGCAATGCATTCTGCGATCAGCTCTCATCTCCTGCACGGGAGGCACAGAGTCTCATCTGTTGGATCTTGTGTGTGAAGGTAGACCAGCACACTTAGCAAGAGCTCTGGCCATATAGCGTTTGAATTCCCTGCACACAAAGAAATCTTTTCGAAGTCTTTCCTTCCCATCCTTCCCTTCTCCTGCCCATGGGTAAAGTGAATGTTCAGACTTCTAGAACCAGCTCCAGTATTCCAGATCCAAGGTGGTTGTGCTCACGTGCACATGTCTGAATGGCATCTGGGGGTTGGCACACTCCCCTCAGACTCAGCCCCTGGCTGACCCTGCTGAGTTTGGCACCTGGAGCGATCCTCCTGACACTCCGGGGTGCAGCCTGCACCTCAAGCTCTGCTCTGGCTCCCTGGCACCTCGGGGCACCTCAGGAATCATGAGGAACAGTAACAACAAGCAGGGAACAACTCTGTACTTCCCGGAGCCTTTCATCCTGGGAGCTCAAAGCAGTTTACAGACCAACACTCATCATTCCCCAGCGCAGGTCCCAGGCCCTTGGCGGGGGGGGGGGTGAAAAGGGGACAGGGAGCACTAGTCTTTCTAGATCAGGTAGCAGTGGGGCTGGATAGGGCAGTGAGTCACCTGGGACGGGGTGGCCACAAAGCCTGGGACAGAAGTAAAATTTGACTGTGGGGTTTGGCTTCAGGCTGCAAACTAGGGAGGGGAGGATGGCTGCCTTAAAACACTATGGTCCAGATCCTCTTTTCTCCATGCACAACCCAGGCCCTTGTGCCAGGGTGGGTTCCAGGAGCTACTGAAGCAGCAGAACATGATGGAGGGGGGATGGGAAGATCTGTCCTTGTTGCTGCCTTCTGCCCAGGTGAGTCAAGCCACCCAGACCTTAGGGCAGTGGCTGAGGGAAGACTGTGTGGAGGAAAGGGGTTGACCAGGCACTCACAGACCTACCTCTGACCTCAATGGTGGCTTCACTAGCCTCCTCGACTGACTCCTTGGCCTAGAACCCTAGCCTGGTGATAACCACACAAACTGAAAGCGCTTTTATTTGTTCTTCTATCTCCAACTCTGTGCGCATTAATTGAGCTTCTATTGTGTGAACAAACCTAAGACCTTGTCCTCAGGAAGCTCGAGATGGTGAAGACAGGAGTGAGGTTGGGGACAGAGAAATAAGGGCTCTGTAGAGAAAGGTGGCATCTGAGCTCAGCCCAGATGGGAGCTAGAAATTTATCAGGGGATGAGCAAGAAGTGAGATTGTGTCCATCCCTGACTGAGTCTTTCCTACCAGTGCTGAGTCCACAAAGTCACAGATATTACTGTACCACCCCCTCCTCCCAAGCAGGGGAACTGAGACAGGGACACTCAGGACTTACCTTGAGACGAGCCATGAACTAGTAGCAGGATGAGCTCTTGAGCTGGCCTGCCCCTACCCTATCTTCCCCAGTCACATCTACTTAACCCCAGGCTCTTCCGCATTCTATGTCCCTCAAGACAAACCAGCAAGAGCCAGAGGCACCCTGCTGGCCACCTGTTGGAGCAAGTCCTCCCATCGGATCAGCTAGACAGGTACTTGTCTCCTGGGCCCTGCAGAGACAAGACACAAAGGGAACTCAGGGATGAGCTGTGAGTCCCTGCCCTCACCAGGCGTGTAGAGCATGGCCCTGGCAGTCGGGTATAAACAGAACTGTGGACACTGACTCAGGAGGGCAGCTGGAGGCCCTGAGCCTGCACCAACAGGCGATAAGTAGTTCCTGGGAAGATGGAAGTCATGGTTGAATGGTCTGGCCAGAAACCAAGCTAAAGATCCAGAATGCACCTGGATCTAGTACCACAGTCAGTAGTTATCTGGTCCTAGAAAGTTCCTTGTGCAAAAGATGTTTCAATAGGAACCTGATTTAAAGCATGAACTGGGAGCTTGATGTAAGTGCACATTCTTGAGGCTAGGAAGTGTGTGCCATGCAAACAGGAAGGCCAACTGGGATCCGTGACACCCATATAAAAAGCCAGACGTTGTGGCACACACTTGTAATTGCAGCGTTGGAGAGGTGGAGACAGGAAGATCCCAGAAGCTTGCTGGCCAGTTAGTCCTGCCAAATTGATGAGCTCCAGGTTCAGTGAGAGCACTGGCTGCTCTTCCAGAGGTCCTGAGTTTGATTCCCAGCAACCACATGGTGGCTTACAACCATCTGTAATGAGATCTGGCGCCCTCTTATGGCATGTGGGCATACATAGAGGCAGCATGTTGTATACGTAATAAATAAATAAATAAATCTTTAAAAAAAAGAAAAAGAAAAAAAACAACTGAGGAAAGCAATTGAGGGAGACACCAGACATCAACCTGGCCTTTACAATTGCATGCACACCTATGTGTATGTGCATACACAGGCACATGAACATGTACATATACAATACATATATCCACAAAGGTATGCAAACTTCTGGATCTCACCCTTGATTTATTGAATCAGAAACTGTGGGGGAAGAAACTATGTGTTAGCTAGTTTCATAATGGATTAGGAACTATGCTCCTATTTGAGAACCACAGTTTCACCTGAGTGTGCCACCCTACAAAGCAGACCCCTGTTGGTACCTGTCATCTATGTAGGCATTTCCCTGGCACCAATCCATGCTCAAGGTGCCGCATGCTGACTCAGCTCCATCCACTGGGACTAATGGGCTCACCACTCTAAGGAAAGAAAAGACATAACAGGGCTTGTTCTAGTTGCGGGGCCTAACCTGAGAAGAGGAGCCAGCAAAGGGATGGAAGGAGAGAGTCTACTTCCCATCCAAGGTGTCTTGGGAGGCCTTGAGGAAGAGGAGATAGGATGAGCTGGGCCTAAAGGAACAGGAAAGCCTGGGGAAGGAAGCTAAGCATTCAGATCAGATCAACCACTTGGGCAGTGTTATTGCTGGCAACTCAGGAGGGTTGGGAAACATACAGTGCCAAGCTGTGCTGGCAGTGCAGTGCACAGTAGGCAGAGATCACAGGGAAGGATCATAGTCTTCTGGCTATGGGATCAGGAGTGTGGCCTTCTCTGAACCAGTATGCATGCTTGTGTGTGTGTGTCTGTCATGCTTGTGTATATGTGGTGTATTGTGTGCAAGCGTACATGTGTGTCTGTGTGTATGTGCATGCATGTGTGTGTCTGTGTGTGTGCACATACGTGCATGTGTATTTGTGCATGTGTGTCTGTATGTGCGTGTGTGTGTTTGTGTGTGTGCGTGCGTATGTATATATGTGTCTGTGTGTGCATGTGTGTGCGTGTATCTTTGTGTGTGTGTGTGTGTTTGTGACTAGAGGACCATGAACTGTCTCTAAAGCACTCTAAGCTGGAAACATGCTGCAAGGACTCTGAAAGGTGTGGGCCTGGATGAAAGGTGCTGTGACTTTTGAGGGAGTGGAGTAAGCCTGGACCTGAGCTCGTAGTTCTATCCCTTCACTATATGAAGAAACTGAGGCCCGGAGAAGGAGCTGCACATATCAACAAGGCAAGGCTTGGTAGCTAAGGGCCAGAGTCTGGAGGCGCCTCCCTCTTGGCTACTCTAGCCTCACCACCAGTTTCTCAGCTCCTTCAGGGCACCTGGTTCCTATGAGCCTGCTCTTCCCTCAGCCTGGCAAACTGTCTCCTTTCTCTTGGCCAACTGTTGCTCATTCCTCAGGCCCAGCAGGCCTAGCATAGCCTTTGTTCTCCACCCCATGCTTCCCATGGAGTACTTTTTCTGGCCCCCAAGATAAGGAGAGACAAGCAGACCCCCTTGCTCCATGGCACTCAGCATGATGTTGGTAGACCCCTCCAAACCTCCTGAGCATTGCCCTGTTCGGCTCCAAAGCCACATGAACTGGACTCTCAGCATCTGATGTATGCTGCGCTCTGTCTGTATCTGAGCGAAGGCACAAATGAGGATGCTTCTGAGATGCTTCACATCTGTATGTGTCGACTTAGCCAGCTCCTTCCTTCCTCTGAAGATGGATGCTCTCCTAGAAAGAGCCTGCTGCAGGTAGGCTTTCTACCAGAGCTGGGCTGGAGGCAGTGGTACACCAGAAAGAGCAGTCATTCGTTGAGGCCCCTGATTTCATAACATGCTGGTGTGGGGCATAGGCCTGTTTGGGCTGAGGGACGAGCTGGAGAGGAGAGCTGGGTGGGAAATGGCTCTGGGATTAAGCACTGGGGCCCCACCCTGCCCAGAGTGCTTGTAGCTGTCTCTATCTAGGCTGCTTTAGGAGTCCGTCAGTCATAGCTCAGCCTTACATCACTGATTCATTTGTTCAGCCTATGAGCAGTGAGCACCACCTCTGGTCACATACCTGGAACATCGTGAAACCCTAGTACATCCCCTCCCCCAGGCTCCCCAAAGTCTAGAAGAAAAGAATCTAATATGTTCCATGCTAAGAAGGCCCAAGAAAGGAAGAGGGAAAGTTCAGGGAGTCTGCCTGGAGCAGAGGCTACAGGTGGTCAGAAGGATTAGTGAAGACAGCACCTGAGATCATGAGGGATCAAGAAGAGTTACTAAGAGATCACTCTAGTCTAGGTCCTGCTCAGAGTTCCTGAAGTGGATTACCTCCACTCTTAGAGGTGGGTGGGATGGTCCCCGTCTCCCAAACAAGGAAATAAAGGCCCAAAGAGGTTAAGCAACCACTGGTTACACAAGACACTGGCCAGAGCCAGCATGCACACTCAATGAAGCCTCTTGGGCTCCAGCCCTTATGGCTGCTCCCTCGATTTTGATTCTGGGGTGGAGAATGGTGTTTGAAGGCAGGACAGACTATGCATGTTAGGGGACAAATTGGGACTTGGTTGGCCTGGAATGTGTGGTTCCTGGAAGGAAGTGTTAAGGGAAGGTAGAAGAGGGCATTTGGGGAGAAACATGGGCTAACCAGAAAGTATCCCCTGAGGGGCCCAGCTGCCAACAGAGGAAGGCTGAAGCCTCATTTCTCGGCAGCAGGGACCTAAGGAAGATTTCTAAGGAAGTCAGCCAGGAGGGAGGGAAGGAAGTGTGCCAGGTACACCCTGCCATATCCTGGGGTAAGGGACAATGCAGCCTATTTCAGGGCCCTTGCAGACAGTGAAGGATAGCAAAGGCAAGAGGATTGGTGCCGGTTTGAATGAACTTGAACTTTGAGGAGAGCCAAGCGAGACAGGTGGTCACAGGTGCCAGGATTATCGAAAGGGCATCCAGTGGGGAGGAGCTGGAGATGGGGGCTCTCCACCTGCCGTGTCTGAGCTAGCGACTAGGGTGATTTGCTTCCAGGTCCCATGCCCATACTGGCCTGGACCACATCAGTTTCCCAGCCCTGCCCCACCCCCAGCACTTAAGGAGAACCTATATGTGTCTTTGGAGGCACTGGGACTAGTGAGTGCATGGATGCTCCTCTCTGTGTGGGGTCTGCTGACACCTTTCCCTGAAGCCTGACATTGCTCAACCCAAATACACTGCTTTGTTTAGTACTTGAGCCAGGCAGACTCCCACATACACAGAAAGAGGCCCTAAGACTGTCTTATAGCCTTACCTATGCCCCCATTGAAAAGTCAGAAAGGTCTAGGTGGTCAGGTGACACCCCCCAGAACTCCCCAAGGCCCAGACAACTTTCCCTATCCAGGCTGAGGAGGCAGAGCTACAGGGCCACTCCAAAGAGGACAAAGTCTTTAGGGTTCTTCCCTCTGCTCTCTGAGTCCACAAACCATAGCTGCCCTAACCCTTCAGCAGCAGGCAGTTTCCATACCTGCTTCTCCTGGACCAAGACCTAAGACTTTGTCTCATGCCCAGCCTTCCCCAGAAGGCAGATTAAACAGGGTTTTGGCAGATGGTAATGGCCTTCCAGGACAGTTATTTCTGCTCTGTCTCCTACCTCAGCTCCCAGCCACTAAAGAGGTGAGAAGGCCAGAAACTTGTGTACCTCCACAGAGCACTTCTCCTTCCTTCCATTCCACTGGGGGGAAGAAAACAGAACATGGTCCACAATGGGCCAGCTGAAGCCGCAGGGACCAGACTGCTACCTAGGCCTGTGAAAAGTCGCAGGAGTGGGACAAACACATGCCTTGTTCTTATGTTGGTATCTGTGACCCAGAAGGTCGATGGGACCTCTTGCACTCCTCACACTCCAGCTGAAATGCCCTCAGTGCCCTTTCCCCAGCTCTGGTTGTCACGCTTCATCTGTATAGCGCTAAGTGTCCCAGCCCTGGAAAGCACCTGAGAGTCTATGGTGTCTTTGCAGCTGATGACCTGCTCTGGGGACCTGTGCCATCTCCCCACCCATAGCAGCTCCCCTCAGACTCCTATCTCTGCCATTCACAGACTTGTGGCTCCCTATGAGCTAAGAAGTCTGGCAATGTGAACAGGACTGGCTATTTCTGCTCCTGGCCTTGGTAAAGCCCCCTGGAGGCCACTGGCTCTCTCAGGACATTGGGCTCCCAGCATGGGAACTAGAGGATGTGTGTAGCACTCACCTGTCTGGATGCCTACGGTTGGCACTTCTGACTAGGCAGGGGCTGCTCTAAGGCAGGAGTGTCTCAGCTGGCCTTGTTACTGTTTGGTTCCTTACAACATGCCCCCGGAGTGGGCTCTGCCCCCTTTCAGCAGCAACCCTAACAACCCTGACCTCCTCAACCTTGTGGTGCTACGCACAAGAAGGCTTTCACTGGTGCAGGAAGAGTGGCTATCCGGGAGGCTTTTACCCTTCCAGCCCCCATGGAAACCCTAAGGAAGAGGCTGAGCCCAAGGGCAGGGATGTCTCCCTGGCTGGTAGGTACTGGCACAACACGGGCCTGTTGGGTATGGATAGTTGCTGGGTAAAGATAGGAAGAGAGCAAAGTAAGTTCAGGTACCAGACAGGGACACATGACCCATAAAAAGCCAAAACCCCAAGCTGGCATTCAGTCTTTCTGTGAAGCCAACCTGTGCGCATCAAACATCCCTTCGGCAGGCTGTAAGGACACTCAAGAGTCCATTCACAGAGCAGGTCCTGCGTGCCCACTTGAACCAGCTATGTTTTGAGTTTAAGGTTGTTTTGGCTTTTTCTTTTCTCATTTGAACTTGGAGTCTGTAATTAACCTCGAACAGGTTGCAGTCACTTTGTAGGTGGGAGAGAGGGGTGGGGAGGGGGCCGGCCCACAGCCCGCCAGCAGCAGGGCAGAGGAAGACTTTGATGCCAGGCATAGTCTCCAGGTATTAGCTGCAAAGGCGAGTGCTGAGTCTTAGTCATGAGGGGAGGGGTCATTAACCCTTTTAAGAGTCCAGTGTCCCTGCCCTGGGTTTTGGCAGTGGGGAGGTGGGGCCAGGTCTTCCCACCTGGGTTGCCTGGCCACAGCCTGTCTGTCTCACTCTCAGATCTCCGCACTCCACACCCACCGCCCACTGCTGAGAGGAATGAGGTCAAGCAACAGCAGCACGCCTCCAGGCTGGGATGTGGGGAAGGAGCGGGCTGTTGTTCTGGGTTGCTATCTTTAATGAGGTGCTCTCTGGGGATGGCCTGTCACATAGATACAGGCCAGATGCTCTGGTTTGGCACTAGGTGGCGGAAGCAAGAAGCCACCAGATACCTCAGGGTCCAACTTAGACTGCATGAGATGTGCCCTAAGGGTTTCTGGAACATGTCTGTGAGGGAAATCTTCTGGGGCAGACCTGAGGAGGCCTTCCTCTTGTCTTTACAGCTCCCAAAGGCCATCTCTCCACACTCTACTGTCCCCAACAGGGTACCCTGGAACTGCTGGTGGAAGGGACCCCTGAGCTCCCCCAGCCCAAGGAATGTGAGATTTGAGCCCAGAGGAAACTTGGTCTGAAGAGAAAACAGAGGGGACAGTGCTCAGCAATCAAGAGTCTTCCTAGGCCACCAGCTCAGCTCCAGTGTCGCTGTGTCACTGGTTGGGGTGGGAAGGCTTGGACATTATCCTCCCCCTTCTCATGCACACAGCTTCCTATTGCTTTTATCCAGTGTCTGTCATCTGTCCCGACGCCCGGGTGCTGGGCTTTTGAAGCCTCCTCTCATTGAGGGGAAACACACCCAACCCTCAGGGCTGCTCCTCCTCCATTGGGCCACAAAGCCGACCTGATAATGTCTCCCCCACTATTCTTAATATCAGAACTCTGGAGACAACCTGACAAATTCAACTGAACAATGGACTAATAAGCAGCCATTAAAATGATTTATGGCTGTATTGCTTGACTTGTAAAAAAAAAAAAGTGTTTTCCAGTGTGCTGTCTGAAAAGGGATCTAAGGATTTAGAGAAAAATGTTTTGGAGGTGATATTTGAAAATATGAGCAGTGGGTTCTCTCTCTGAAGATAATTGAATTTATTTTAATGTGTTTTCCTTTTTCCTTATTGTATTGTGTAATTCTTCTACGGCAAATGTACTTCCTATGTAACCAAAGAATGACAGAGGGGACGATCTAAGTCAGGGGGTTCTGGTCATTCCACATATAGCTAAGTATATTCTGTGTGAGGCCAAAGCCAGAAAAGCCTGACACAGCAAATGCCCAGTAAATACCATAAGCAGAATAGAGGATGAATGCCAGCTTTGGCTCTTGTCCTGACAGAACCCCCTCCATCCCAGAAACATTCCTCTGCTTGGTTCAGCTGTGGCCTCAAGACACTCTTGGGACACAATGTGATGGTCTCTGTACCCACATTCTAGTGAGACATTCTAGGCCCTGGGCATAAAATAAATCCAGCTCAGAGGAGGTAGGTGCTATGGCTGGGGGTTGGAATTAGCTCAGTCAAGTCTGAACCCCTTTGAGAACAGTCTCTAGGTACCTGAGGTCTGCCGCGTGAACAACCTGTGAACCTTGGGCCAAGTGACCCCAGAATACTGGTTCCGGGTCTTATGTCTGGAAGCCACAAAGGGAGAATCCGTGTCCTTTCAGATTAAGAGCTTAAAACACCAACACAACTGTCTGTCATTCCCAGTTCTTGAGTCTCTAACGCTTTCCTCTGACACCTTCAGAACAAATCAGGGCTATCTTGGAGAAGTCCCCAGGCCTTGCCACAGAAAGCTTCCAAGCTTCTGGGCCCTGGAGTGGGGTTGCAGAGGTCCCCTGGGCACTGTTCCAAAGGCCATCTGGTGTGCACTCTTCTCTTCTACAATCTGAGCCACTGTGACAGATCCACCAAAGAACTTTCCAGATGCACCAAGCCTAGTGAGTATGCCTGGCCTTCCTTTTCAGGAGATTCTTCTGAGGAACTTCCAAAAGCTAGAAAATTCTCTGTAAAGACCATGGCGTGATTCAGGCATGGTTATTTTTATGTTCTTGCCCTTTAGGCCAGTGCTGCCCAATGCTTTAAAACTGTCTAGCTGACACATAAGAAATTAAAAAGAAAAATACAAGCCCAGTCCAGGTTTCCCATCCTGGCTGGTACAACCCTGGGGCCTTGCCTGCCTCTCCAATCCCTGCTCTCTTCAGCTTTGCAGGCTGTTAAGGCCTGTGAACTCTCTCAAGCTCACTGTCACCACCTCATCCTTGCTCTTTGGTTGGTTGCTTGCTTACTGAAGTCAGGCTTCCCAAGTTCAGGACTGTCTAGCTCAGTCCCCAGTGAATGAACAGTGCCTGGCATGAAGCAGTTTGAAACATTCATTGGAAACGAATTGAGTTGGTGGATGGATGGATGGATGGATGGATGGATGGATGGATGGATGGATGTGGAGTGAGTGAACTAGTTGGGGTTATTTAGAAGTGCATGAACTATCAAGAAGTGGCTAGTGAGACATGTGAGTTTCCACAGGATGGAGAGGGACCTTGGATCTAAAACAATAGCCTGTGTTTTAACGGAGATGTAGGGTGGCTTTGGAACCCTCAGTTCCTCGGACCCTCTGGTCCTGCCTGCTGGCTGCCTCTGTCTGGTGCATTCCTGGCCCATCACCCTCACATGCTGCAGTGGCCCCTGGCTCACTGTACCTTCTTTGGCTGGGTCTCAAGTCACGAAGCAAGACAGCAGAGTCAGCGTGTCTTCTCCCTGCCAGATGTCATTCCCACCCCTTGGTGGCTGGCTGGGGTCAGGATGGGAGCAAAGTGGCCCACGGGGATAGGGGACAAGGCTTCCCTGGTGTCAGAACTCCAGTAGAGAAAGTAGGTGTGTTAGAAACTACCAGAAGCTTTCTATATCCCAGTCGCAAAGAAGGTGAAGCAGACTAGGTAGAGGTCAGCACTAGACCACGGTTAGATGACAGTTGTCAGTTAACCTTAGAACGAAGCCAGTTGTGAGGCTGTGCTCTGGGTGCCTCCAGGCACTGGGATGTCCAGCGTTTGTACACACTCTCCAGCACATGTGAAAGATGCAGATACAGACAGACAGCTTTCCCAGCCCTGTTTCTCAGTGCCTGCTCTGTACCCAAACCCCTGCCCAGTTTTTAAAGTCTCCAGACGGTTCCCATTAGCTTCCAGAGTTCGGAATTATGAGGCGTGATAGGGAATCTGGCACAGGTGAAAACATGGAACATGGGGAAAAGAAGGATTCTGGGCGGGACTCCTACCTTGAGTCATGAAGTTCCAGAAGGTCCCACAGTACACTGATGCGCAAACTCCCTTGGTACAAAAGAGGAAGGAAGGAAGAGAGGGAAAGGAGGCCAGCCATGTATTTTAAAATGCCAGAAGCAGATAACTGGGAGGAAACGTTGTAATAAAAGGTTATAGACTCACTATTTTCAGAGCGCTTTTGCAAATTCATAAGATGAGCGCTAGGTGGAAAAACAGACTGCAGACAAGAACGAACAACTCCAAAGGATAAACACAATGGGCTGATACACTTAGAACTGTTCAGCCGCAACAGTCATCGAATAAATGCAAATTACAACAACAAAGAGAAGTTATCTTTTGCTTAGCTAATTGGTAGAGATTAAAGGCGCGATAATGCCCCAAGATGGTGAGGGTGTGGAAAAAAGTAAAAAACAGGCCCTATCATTCAGTGGAGGAATGTGGATTGGAGTAGCCTTTCCCAGGGGGCAATTTGGCAGAATAAAATGACTTTCACGGGAATCATTGCTAAGGAAGATTGCACGGCCTTAGACACAGCAATCCCACTTTTCAGAAGATTGCCTTAGGAAACAATTGAGAACAGTAATAATAACAGCTAACCTTTATTCCGCGCCCTCTGCCTGCCAGGTTCTACATGCATTATCTCATACACTGCTCGCTGCCATCGCACAAGGCAGGAGCTGTTCTTTATCTCCTGCAGCTTACGGGCGAGAAAAATCGAAGCAGACAAATTAGGTCAATGACCTCAAGACCCAAAGCTAACAAGTAGCCAAACCTAGGTAGTATGTGTCCCTGGATGTGTGCAAAAATGAAGCTTCCGGGAGGGCCCTCAGGGGTTGATTTGTAATGGGAGCATAGGGAGGGCATGCTAAGCACCTCCCAACAGCAGTAAGTTACATAAATTATGATACACCCACACAGGAATATTATGCAAGTGTGAAAAGTGATTCTGTGGAAAAATATTTGTGTGAATGCCAGGGAAATTTTTTGTATGCAGTAAAGATCTCTAAAGGATATCAAAGAACTGATAAAATTAGTTACACCCTGGCTATTCTGAGAAGCTAGAGGGAGATTTGTTTTATAAAATATATACTCTTCTTACATTTGAATTATGTAACGATATTATGTATTAAAGTATATACATCTGTGCACATATACACATGTAAGTTATGACATAGAACTTTATTCCCCGGAAGTACTATTGAAAATCCCAAAGAAAAGGTTTGAAAGCCTTTACGTAGTCAGACCAAGGTAAATGAAGGCCCTTCCTGGACTGCATCCATCCATGTCTTCCCTGAACCAGCTTCATCAAGGAACTCTTTTCTTAGCAATGATGTCTTCATCTCTCCAGACACTGTAGTCTCTGTGAGTTAGGTTTTAAAAATGCTGGTTTTGATACTGAACACTGAGGTAAAGAAGTCGCATTGTTTCTTTAAATAAAAGAATCATGTTACTGGTCCCATTTTGTTTAAAAATTGTGTGTGAGAGAGTGCGTGTGTGTGTGTGTGTGTGTGTGTGTGTGTGAGAGAGAGAGAGAGAGAGAGAGAGAGCGAGCGTGCTTGTGTCCGCATGCGTGTGTGCATGTGTGTGTGCATGCAAGTGTGTTTATGTATGCATGCATGTGATTTCCAAGTACTGAAATAGTGGATGGTTTTGTTTGCTTCTGCCTACTCACTGGGTTTGTCATTTTCTAAACTGAACAAAATGACTTTCCCAGGTGTCTGTGCTTACATCTAGCCCGACAACACATTTTCAGAGAATGCATTCTTGCACTTTGCTTCTGGTCTCTGCACCTCCTACTTGTGAGCAAGCTTGGAGTAAGTTAGGAAGGAAACTCTGCCTCCAGCAAGGCCTTTCTTTACAGCCTCTAGTCCACTGTTGGGGCTCTGAGCCACAATAGAAGAAAGGACTGGTGACTGATAACGTAGACAGGGCCAGCAGGTCCCCAGACAGTTCCTGACACTGGTAGACCCTCCCTTATGCTAATGGGAGAACTCAAACCCAGGTTCTACATCCCTCAGTGAAAGACAAGGCTCCAAAAACAGACACCAACCTGCCACCTGCCCTACACGCTGCAAACCAAAACACCCAGGCTTTCGCCTCAGCTCTGTGGTTGTGTGGTCTCGGTTGGGTTTCTGAACCTCTGAGTCAGCTCCACCCACACTGGAATGTGACACTTGCCACAAAGTTCAGAAATGAGTATACATGGAAAGTCACATGTCCTGGGAAGGGCCATCTCAGTGCAAATCATTATATGACCCAGCAGGTAGGCCAGCATATCTTCCCCTTCCTGGGAACAAAGTCTCTCTGTCTCTGTCTCTCTCTCTCTCCGTGTGTGTGTGTGTGTGTGTGTGTGTGTGTGTGTGTGTGTGTTTCAAGGTGGCATGGTGTGACCCACAGAGATGACATATGGGAGTCTAGGGTATGTGGGTTTCAGAAACAGGGGAGAAAGCCTGGAGCTTTCTGTTCAGGCCTGGGCCCATTCCCACCAGCATAGCTGCCCTGCTTCACCTTTGACAGCCCAGAGCTACCTCCGCCTGGCTCGCTTCCTCATTTCCTTCCACAGCCAATCCTTTAGCTCTTAGCTGCCGGAGACCTGTCCCTAGGGCTAGGATTAGGGCTGCTCCTCTGGGCTCTACCACCCGCAGTGGCAATGCCAGGTCACAGTGTCTGGAAGTGATAGCTAAGTCCACCATCTTGTCTTCCTGTGTCTTCTGGGCCCAGGGTTGGGGAGGGGTGAGGAAGTGAAGAGAGGAGAGACAGGAGTCAGATCTCAAACACTGAGGTCATGATCTGAATTTGAACCTCAGCTCCATTACTGACCCTCAGGGAAGTGACTTCACTCTCCTAAGCCTCAGTTTCCCTGTCTATAAATGGGTTTAAACACTGCAGTGAAGTCATGGGGTTGTGAAGGTTTTACAAGCAAATGTGAAGCTCTTGGTACCCTCCCGAGGCCAGAGAAGTGCCCAGAAGTAGCAGGACCTTGTTCCCACTGCAGACTCTAAATGCGGATGGAGTTGGACTAAAGAAAAATGCCAGGAGGGGTGACTTCTAGTCTCCCCAGTTCCAGCCTCAGGATGGGGACTCTTACTGCTCATGCCTGGCTCTGTTCCCACCACCCCCACACTAACCTACCTGCCTTGTACCCCGCAGCTACCCGACCCAAGCTGAAGAAGATGAAGAGCCAGACAGGAGAGGTGGGTGAGAAGCAGTCGCTGAAGTGTGAGGCAGCAGCGGGGAACCCCCAGCCCTCCTACCGCTGGTTCAAGGATGGCAAGGAGCTCAACCGGAGTCGTGATATTCGCATCAAATACGGCAATGGCAGGTGAGCAGTACCTCTGTCAAGGGAGAACCAGAGCCATATCCCCAAGCCCAGCATGGAACCTAGTCAGTTCCCCCTCTGTGCAACCCTTCCTTGCCACACCCAGTGCTTCCCTGACTGCTGAGCCCTTGGGACCAGGCCTGCCCTGGCATTGTAGACCATGGACGAGAATTAGGCAATTCCCAGGGCTGGGGATGTAGCTCAGCGGATAAAGTGCTTGCTTAGCATGCACAAAGCCTTGGGTTCAAACCTAGCACCACATAAAACCAGGCGTGGTGGCACAGGCCTTTGATCCCAGCACTTGGGGGGTGGAGTCAGGAAGATCAGAAGTTCAAGGTCACCTTCGGCTATGTAGCAAGTTGAGACCAGCTTTAGTTAGATGAGACCCTGTCTCACTAAAAAAAAGAGTGAGGCAATTTACCTGTCTGAAGGCTGGAGGCCATTTGACTCTGAGTTATCTTTAGCAGCAGAAGTCTAGATCCATTTGAGAGATCCCAAATCTGGCAGTTTGAGGTGGAAACTCCTGTTGGTGGAAAGTCTTTGGGGAGTCACAAAAGGCTGGGGTCCTTGGCAAGTTGCTATTTGTGGAGAGCTTAGTAAGTGGGAAGAGACCACTGACTGACATCAGGGGGTCTGCCTGCTACACTTTCCCATGGCATGCAGATTGTCTTTAGTCCTGAATGAATGTGCCAAGACCATGGCGTGCACACTCCATGGAGTCTTCAGGCTGGAAAAGATACTCACCACCATCCAGGCAAGGGGCAGGAGGTGCGGGGAGAACCAAGAGTCTAAAGCAGCTCCTACCTGTCTGCCACTAAACTACCCGACCTTTCTCTGTGGGCTCTGGGGTCTAGGTAGACTAAGGAAGCCCTCAGAGTAGCTTGCAACCACCCACTTGGGAGATATCATTTTCCCCCCAGCCGTCCACAAAATGCAAACCAGGCTGTTTATTGCTTCAGAGAGCATCAGCCTACCCACAACAGAAAGTTTTAGGTACCTGCTCAGGCTACCCCATCACACCTCGGAGGCCTGCAACCTGAGAGGAGAAGTGGGGTTCAGGAGCTTGGCTTTGCCTCTGTTCTCCTTCCAAGACTCGAACCAAAGGAAAACAGTTACTTGAGACAAAGACAGAAAGTGGCCCAGGCAAAGAGTCATGCAGGACGGGTTTAGATAAGAGGTCTGTGGCTACAAATAAGAAGCCTAACTACTGAGAAAGTTATGGTAGCTAGAAAGGTAGGGAGGTTTGGGGTAGCTTCCGTCTGTGTCCCTTCTCTATAACATTGGCAAGAAATTCAACCTAGCCAACCAGGTATCCCGACTCCTCCTCACTACCCCGCTATAGTCTTGGTACCAGCCTAGAAAAACTAGTAGACAGGACTTACGGAGCTAGGGCTGGAGGGGGCACCTCCCCCAGCTTCTCCCTGAGTCTACGAAGCCCAGGGAAGATGCTGGCCCTTGTCCTCTTACACTGCTCCCAACATGGCACTCATCTGCCCATACCCTGCCTTACGATACACACATACTCACTCACACACTCACATACTCACCACTTGCACACATGCACACTCATACACTTATACCATATTCACACGGACACACACACACACACACACACACACACACACACACTCCACTCTGCTGAGGCACCACCAGATCCTGTCTTTCTTTGGTCACTTTGGCCTCTCTCCTTCTCCCTTCCAGTAGACTACCCTGCCCAGGCCTCTTCCGAACCACAATCCCTGGCTACTGTCTCCTCCCCGCTTCCAGCTATTGCCTGTCTCCCTTGTTCCTTCCACCTCTGTGCAAGTCACCTCAGGCCCCTGCTCCACACCTTTCATCTTCTGTCCACACTGCCTTCCCCAAGGCGGCCAGTTCAGCACATCCCAGACCCTCCACCCCACGACCTCTGGGCTCCCAAGTCTGGGCCTCCCAGCTGTGCTTGGCACAGTGACACCGGTTGCCTCTCCCTGTGGCTTCTCAGCTGGCCCTCCTGTAAGTCAGACCTTCTCCCTGATTCCACTGGTGCTGGGCTTTCCCTGCATCTTAGCCTTCACTGCTCTCTCGGCACCAGTGGGCGATGCTACCCTCTTATGGCTTTGCCCCTCTGAGACCCCAGGCCTCCAGCTCTAGGCATGGTGGCAGTTTCACCCAAGTTCCACATTGTGCTGCCAGCTGAGCCCAAACACCACTTCCAAGGGTCTCTGACTCAGAATGCTCCCCACCAGTCCCTCGGCCCCACCCCCACTAACCCAGCTGCTCATCGTCATGCTCTTCTGCTGTGCACAGCTGCCCCCCCAACACCCGCCCCTGGCCATCTCTGCAGGTGGACCTGACCTCCCTGCCCTAAATGTTTCTCCTCCTCTCCTAGCTTCTCATCCTCTCCTGCCATACTCTCGAATACCTTCTGGGCCCCAGGCTCCTTTGTGAATAAATTGGTGCAGCTAACCTGTGGGTATAGAGTATTGACTGTGTGTCACGCACTCTGTTAGAGGTTTGGGAGACACTGGTGAATAAGACAGCTGTGGCCCCTGCCTTCATGAGGCGCTGGACCAATTTCTAGCATAGAATCTAGTATAATGATAATATATTATTATATGTAATATAATGATATAGAATATATATTAATATAGTATATATTATTGTATTACATATAATTATTATATATATAATAATAGCCTCCACCCATTTTTCAGAGGAAAAAAAGTTGATCCTCTTACACCCTGTTTCGTTTATGATTCTAGTTCTTGACCCCTACAAATGATCCTTTCCAATCCAGACCCCCACGAGATCATCCCTTCCTTATCTGACAGCCCTGGGGCTCTCCCTCCTTGCTGGCCTAAACATCACACCACCCTGCCGATCCATCCCAACTAGAGGCCCAATCTCTGGTCTTTCCTTTCACAACCCTAGACTTGGGCCCAGGCTGTCCCCGTATTAGGGAAATTGCCCCTCCTGTCCCTGCCCGAGCCCTCCAGTCAGCTCATGTTCTCTGACAATACTTTAAACAGTTCATCACCACTGAGAAATCCATCACTGCTCCTCACAGGAGGTCTGCCCCTCATATCCCTGCTCCCCAATAAGCCTGGAAGCAGAGATCCATAGTCCGTGTGAGGCTGAGGAGAACCTCCCAGGGCTGGCCCTCCTCTCCTGCGTGTGAGGTCGTCCCTCAAGAGGCTGAACAGGGGCCCCTATGGATAGTCCAACCTTCTAAACAACTTACTTCCTGTAGGGCCTCAGATTCATCTGACATATGGGTGACTTAATCCAGAGACAAGGCCTAGTCAAGTCTTTCCCTAGGTGGCAGACATGGCCCCTCCCCCACATGCTGTCTTCTGAAATGTCCATCCCTTGTCCCACCTGTCCTGTTAGCTGTGGAGGAGTAGGCCATGACAGGGAACTTCTGATTATCTGTGACCAAAGTGACTTCAAGAAAACTACCCACTCCCCCACTGAGCACATCTCACTAGCAAGGGAGCCAGAACCATGCACAGAGCTAGGAGTCTCCTCTCTTAGGAACCTTTCTCTGAGGTTTCTTTCTTCTTTTTCTTCCTCCCTGAGTTCCTTATGCTCTACCTGCCCGGGCTACATCCAGCGTTGGCATCTCTGTTTTCTGGCAGAGACCGTCTTCCTGACAGGGGCTGACTGTCTGTCTCTGTGCCCGCCAAACTGCAGTGTCATCCAGGCCTTCCTGAGCCAGGAGAACACTTGCCCCCTGAGCACAGGGCACAGGCCCTCCCCTGCAGAACCGCCTGTTCCCTTATTTATGAGGGGCAGGCTGGGACAGGCCCCTCAGGCAGGCCGGGGAGGTAGGCACTGAGGAAAGTGTGGGGCTGCCCAGATCCTGTCCTTACCAGCAGAGAACCGGCTAGGGAGGGTGGGACAGCTCCCTTTGCAGGGGCAGACCTGGGTCAGCAAATTGATGGGGTGGCAGGACTGTGCACCCTGTCTGCCTTCCAAGAAGGCAAGAAGAGCGCCCTGAATCCTAGGGACTTCAGATAGACCTAAGAATGAGGAGACCCAGCAACTTCAGGACCTGAGAGCCCAGGGCCACTCTCAGCTGCAGCTCCGGATCCTGTTTCCCTGAGACCTCTGGAGCCCCCGTGGATCAAGATGCCTATACCTGCTGCACCTGAGAGTTGTCTCCTCTTTCTTGTCCAAAAGGGGAGCCTTTGCCAAGCCCTGATGCTCGTTGATCCTGGTCTCATGCACCCTTGGGTGGGAGTCCTTCCTCCAATTCTGTGCTGCTGCTTAGATGTTCTACCTTGTCCTGCTACAAATGGCATCATGTGAGAAAAGCTCCTTTTAGTGCAGCTGCAGGTGACCATGAAGATCTTGCTGGCTCCGGGTCCCCTGTGCACAAACTCTTTTGCCCTCAGCTGACACCATCTTCCACCCCTGCCTATCCAGCATGCAGGAAAGTAAGGAGAGCTTTGTCCCAGGGAAGTGGAACTCTGTGGTTATCTAATTAGGCTGAGCTGGGAAGCAGATACTCCCTTAGTCAGAGGGGCCTCGGGAGCTCTGCTTAATGAAGGAAACTAGTTGATAGAGGAGGGCTGTGGGCAGGCAAGCGCCCAAGGAGAAACCCAGCGTGAACCAGGAATGGTAGGGCATATAGTTAAGTTATCATCACACTAGCGAGGCAAGGCCTCGCAGTAAGGTCCATCAGTCTACAGCAACCTCAAGGGAATCTGGGAATGAGATGCTTGAGAAGAGGCCAATCCCAAAGCCAAGAGGGAGGTGCTTTCTGCTCAATTCTCCCCCTATTCCTTCCCCATATCCTGTCCCCCATCTCCACACCAGTCCTTATCCCAACAGTATCATGGCTCTCTTTTGCATCCTTGGGGCTTAGGCAGGACAATGGCAGCCTGGCTGTACCCTGCACATACTTCAGCCAGCTGTGCACATGCAAGGAATCTGGTTTTTGATTTCTCACTAAAAAGAAGAGGCGGTCACAGCATGTCACACTATGTCCTTTCTCGGGTCCCTGGCTTTATCCTGAGCACTTTCTGGACCCCAAATAGCATCAGTTGCAGGAAGGGTTGGAAGCTGTGAACGGAACCTTGCAGAACCAAGACACCCCAAGGCAGGGAAGCCTTGAGGAGGAAGCAAAGTTTAGTTGGGGTTTCAGAAAGAAGACAAAGCCAGATGCTTTAGAATCACAGCTTGGAGGAGGGACTGCCAGTCACTCAATTGAGAGACTGGAGGAAGGGGCTAGCCCTCTGGTGTGTTCTCTGACCTCAGCTCCTGGTCCACCTCTGCTTTGCCTTGCTGAGTGTCTAACTGCAACCCAAGAGCCCTCTAAGACTCAGTTTGCCTGTACATTAGAAAAGAATACCCTAATTGACCCTGAGGCTCCAGACCCTCGAATACACGGTTTCCAGCATTTGGGAGGTGCTTGTTACACATCTGAGGATGGAGTTAAACAAAAGCCTCTTGGAGAGGCTACAGAGGACCTCCTCAATGGCAAGCCTGAGTCGACAGTAGGAGAGAGACTTGGAGTGGTACTCCGGATTGGTACAGTTGCCATCAGAGAAGCTATCAGATAGATGCTCTCTCTGGTGTCCAGGAGTCAGAGTACATGCTGCTGCTCTAACAGAGCATCCAGACAGTAGGGATGTGTTTAGCCCATAGTAGTTGTAGAGGCTGGGTATTCCAAAGTCAAGGGTATAAGGGCCTTTTCTATATGTGTCTTCTTTACCTGCTAGTACCATTGCAGTGGGGACCAGCGGACTTCGGGAAACACATTCAAACCATAACACTGAATAGTGACAATCTCCTACTTCTATGGATGGCAAAGGAAACTGGGAGTAAGAGATGTGGCCACGTGATTTCCCTAAGGGGCCTGGCATTCTTCCCCCAAGAAAAAGTGGTACAGAGAAACCCAGCCCCAAGAAAAAAGATGTGAGAATTCACAGAGTTAGAACATGTGCACTGTGGCTGGCTGTGTTGTCCTGAGGGTTCAAGTCTCCTCCAGCTCCAGGGTTCAGGGTATCACCTCTACTCCAGAAAAAAAATGGCCTGAGGGACCTTCTTCTCACCCAGCTTATACATCCATGGTGGTTCTTTGAAGTGACCACTGATAAGGTCCACCGACCCTGGCTCACATCCTCTTTCCTCTCCCAAATCCAGAAAGAACTCCCGACTCCAGTTCAACAAAGTGAAGGTGGAGGATGCCGGGGAGTACGTCTGCGAGGCAGAGAACATCCTTGGGAAGGACACCGTGCGGGGCCGGCTCCACGTTAACAGCGGTAGGTGGCCCTCAAGAAAGGGAAGGGTCCCGGATGGTGGAGGGTTGGCAGAGCCCATTGGCTGCCCCTCAGCCTTCAGGAGACCAGCACATGATCTGTCTTGCGCTTAGCTCCCCTCCCCTCCTGCTGCTGCATATCAACCCCAAGATCTCAGCCAATTCAGAGAAATGCAGTCAAAGCATAAATGTTTAGTTTTGTTATCTGGGCCTGGAAGAGCCGCCAGCTCTCATTTTAAATACTCTGAAAACTAAATATTTTGAAATCAAGAGGTGGGGGTGGGGGGAAGGATATTTTTAGAAGGCAATTACGGGAGGCTGGGCTGTCAGGAGCAAGACTAGGGGAGAGACGGGCCTGGGGTGGGTGTGAGCTGCCTGTCTGTTGCCAGCTGCATCGTTGGGCACCTGAGCCAAGCCTCAGGGAGGCTTGAGTACCTGGGGCCTGTGGGCAGCCCCCATTTAAGGAAAACAGACCCGGCTCGCTGACTGTATGCCCACTTAGAAGATTTACAAAAGAGGGCCTCAGAACTGTTTGGCTTGCTCGCTCACAGTGTCTGGGCCCAGTGTCACGACAGAGAATCCCTTTCTGCTTTGGGACCTAGAAAGTGTCCCCTCTCCTCCCTACCTATGCTGGGCACCCACAAGTAGGCACCTACACACCATGTAGGGCTTGCTGTTCACCTCGCCCTGCCCCTGGCATAGGATCTGACCCTGTGTATGTTGCCCCTGACTACTCTTCATCAGTCCCCATCCGTACCCTTTCAAACCCCTGGCAGCCTTCCTCCTTGACCTCCTACAGTGTTACTCTGGGTCCAAACCCAATTCTGGGCTACCTCCTTACCCCTCCCCATGGTTTGGTAGCATCTCTTGAATTCTAGACACCCATACTGTTATTGGATTTGTTCTGTACTTTGACCTCCCATCTCAGGAAGAGCCTCGGGGAAGGGACAAGTGCAGGGATGATGCTGGCTCCTGAGAATTCTGGTCACATCTATGATTTGCTGAGCCAGACTCTATCTGCATTGTCTCGTGTACTCTTCTTTGGGAGAGGCTCAGAGAGGTTGTGTATTTTGCCCAAAGTCAAACAGCTTGCTACTGATAGAGCTCTACAGTGAGAAAGTCATTAGTAAACTTGGTCTTGGCCCTCCGTGAGCCTGCTTACTGCCCTGGCCTCGGGGCCTAGCACAATGCCTACCACAATAGGTAGCGGGTAAATGTTATGTTAAAGAAATTACAACCTAGGGTCAGGAATGTAGTTCAGCATGTACAAGGCCTGAGTTTCAATATCTTTGTTGTTGTTGTTTGTTTTTTGAGACAGGGTCTCTCTACATAGCACTGACTGTCCAGGAACTCACTGTAGACTAGGCTAGCCTTGAACTCAGAGATCCACCTGCCTCTGCCTCCCAAGTGCTGGGATAAAAGCCACCACATCCTGCTTTCAATATCATTTTTTAATTTAATTTTATTTTTTTTTAATTTTATTTATTGTGCATACCGTATTCTGCCTACATGTATGCTTGCTGGCCAGAAGAGGGCACCAGATCTCATTACAGATGGTTGTGAGCCACCATGTGGTTGCCGGGAATTGAACTCAGGACCTCTGAAAGAGCAGGCAGTGCTCTTAACCACTGAGCCATCTCTCCAGCCCCCTCATTTTTTAATTTTAAAAGAGAGAGAGAGCTATTCTAAGGCCTTTGTGGCCTCCTCCCTGTCTTGGCCTGAAAACGTGACAGAGGCAAGTACCTGGATCCAGTGGCTCTCACGCTGTCCCACTAGGATGTACCTACGCTTAGCACTTGCCACCTCCATTGCAGTGGGCAGACAGTCTCTCATCTGTCTTGAACTTTGCATTTCTCATTTTATTGATGAGGACTTTGGGTTAGAATTGAGAAGTATCCAACTTGAACTGACCCTGAGGAAACCACGTATTGGCTCATGAAACTAGGAAGTCCAAAGCTCATGCCGGCTCCAGATAGAAAAGATTCAAGAACTGGGAATGGGTTGGTTTCTTTTTTTCTACTATGAAACAGCATCTCCCGTGTTTAGGGAGTGAAGCAGAAAGAGATGGTACCTGTCTCAGAGATCCCACCTCAGCTAGCCCCATCTCTGCATCCTCCTGGGGCGAGTATGAGAACATACTCTTATTCATCCTGCTGGGTCACACACACACATGGTCCTGTTGCCGTGTTCAGGTAGATGGGGCACCATCTTTGCCAGGCTTATCTGTGTGCAGAAGGACAGTAAAGAGACAGAGCACCCTGAGCGATGGCCCGGTATCCCGCTTTGTGAGACAAAAGGAGCAGGAAGGGTTCCTATGCAGCTGTGCCCTCTCCATTGTGCAGGGCCAGAGTCTTGAGGGTCTGACTCACCAGGAAGCCATAATCACAGACATGAATGACCCCTCAGCCTGCAGCCTAGGCTTCAGAAGCAGATAGTGCACCTTTGGGCTGAGCATAGGATCTCATGCAGAGATGGAATCCCAGCAGCCCACAGGCTTCAATGCCTCTTGCCCCTGCAGCCTGGTGTGAGAGCAGAGGCCCAGGAGGAGCAAGAGCTCTGACATTTGCACTGGTTCCAGCTCTGTGTCCCATGGAAGTGCCTTCCCTTCCTAAAGCTCAGCTTTCCTCCCTTAGGCTGAGTTACGTGCTGTTCTCCTGAACTCCTGGAATTCTGAGCTTGCTGCTGAGGCTACTATCCTCACCCACACACACTCATGTATCCTCACATATAGTGTACACATCTCTTTGCCTGGCTGCTGTGTCCAGTTCACAGCAGGCAAGACGACTCTTGATGTAGAGATGTGGTCATAGCCAATTTCCCAAGCAGAGATGCATGGATTCCGTGTTTACCAGCAAAACCCAGCATATCTGCAGAAACCACACCCTGAGGAGGAGGTGGAGGGCGGGCAGCGGGCAGCTGAGCCTGCCCCCAATGACTCATCCCAAGGTGGGTTGGTGGGGCCCTTCCCAGGCCCCAGGGAAGTAGGGCCACAGGGGCAGGGTAAGGAATCAAAGGGCATCATCCCACTCTTGGATGGCTACCTACCTCTCCATTAGGGTGGAGCCATAGTTGTCTTTCCCAGATCGGAGCAGGCCCTCCGGAAGTGGCAGCTCTGGGTCTCAAGGGAGCTTCTGGTCTCCCTGGGCTGACAGGGAAAAAGAGTCTACATACATAGACAGAGCTTGGAACAAAACAGTCTGCATAGTGCAATCCCCTTCTGCCTTACAGAAACCAGCAACCCTGCCCCAAGTGAAAGGGAACTGACCCATACCAAGCACAGGTCAGGCAGCTTTGGTATGAGGTGTAGGCATGTGGTAGAGGCCCCTGGGCAAGGGAGTAGCTGGTTGAACACAACTGCACATGAACACACTAACACGTACCCACACACCAGTTGTATTCAGCCTGACCCTGCTCTGAGTTCCAGAAAGACACAGCCTTGGCTATCAACATAGAAATGACAGGACCTGGAGAGATGGCTCAGAGGTTAAGAGCATTGGCCGATCTTCCAGAGGTCCTGAGTTCAATTCCCAGCAACCACATGGTGGCTGACAACCATCTTCCAGAGGTCCTGAGTTCAATTCCCAGCAACCACATGGTGGCTGACAACCATCTGTAATAAGAACTGTTGCTCTCTTCTGCGGTGAAGACATACATGCAGTACAAAACACTGTATAAATAATAAATAAATATTTAAGAAAGAAAGAAAGAAAGAAAGAAAGAAAGAAAGAAAGAAAGAAAGAAAGAAAGAAAGAAATGACAGGACAGGACTTTCAAATGACAGGAAGGTAAAGTCCTAGGCCTGAAAGTATGCACGTCTCCTAACAAAATAGGGGAAGGATGAACACCTGAGCCAAGCAAAAAGGAGCCTTTTGCACAGCAAAATACCCAGCTGAATAGCTCAAGGCAGTGGATATTGACCTTAAAGAGGGACAGAAGTTTATCTGCTGAAAGCAGGATAGTGCTGCAGCCTGGACAGCAGAGAGGCAATCAGTGCTCCCGCTCAGTCTCTGTCCCATCTCACCTTCCTCAGAAGGTCTGGGACAATGTGCACCATGACACTCATGGCAACTACATCCTAGGTTTTCCCCTTCTGGTCATGTTTTTAATTAATTTTTAGATGTAATTTGCATACCATAAAATTTGTCCTTTTAAAGTATGACTCAGTAGTTTTCAGTATAGTCACCAGCTTATGTAACTATCCCCACTAATTCAGAACATTCTTACCATCATCCCAGACACGTCATGTGTGTTAGCAGTCACCCCCCACTTCTCCTCCAATCCCATGACTACTACTCTTGCTTTCTGCCCCTGTGGATTAATTTATAGCAGACATTTTCTTTAACTATAACCATATAGTAAGTGGTCTTACCATATCTTAAGGTCCATCCATGCTGGAGCATGGGTGAGTACATTTCTTTTATGGTGAAGTGATATCCTAGTGTGTGAATGGACTACATTTTATTAATCCATTTAATAGACTGAATTGTTGAATCATTTGGATCACTTCCACATCTGGGCTGATGATTAATGCTTCTGCGGACATTCATGTTCAGGTGTTTGTAAGCACACAGGCTTTCAGTCTTGAGGATACACCCATGAAAGGAATTTCTTGAGTGTATGGTAACTCTGGGAATTTAACTTTTTCTTTTTTTTCAAAGAATTCCCAGAGGCCAGGAGGTGGTGGTGCACGCCTTTAATCCCAGCACTCAGGAAGCAGAGGCAGGCAGATCACTGTGAGTTTGAGGCCAACCTGGTCTACAGAGCAAGTTCCACAATAGCCAGGCCTACACAGAAAAACCCTGTCTCAAAAACCAAACAAACAAAAAAGAACTCCCAGATTAGATGTACATTGGTGCCCCAGGGTTCTGGTTCCTCCATATCCTCTCTACCACTTGCTATCTTCCAGATCTACATTCTAGTCATCTTAGTAGGGATGAAGAGGTAGCTCACTCTGGATTTGACTTCTCATCCCTAACAACCTCTCAGCAACATTTGCAAGAGAGAGAGAAAGGTACCATTCCGCGGGCTGAAGGACACTAGCCTATGCTCAGGGAAGCAGCAGAAGGCACTTCCCCTCAAGAATCAGATGTGCGTTTGTTCATTCTGTCAACAATGTTAAGCACCTATTCTGTGTCAAGCATTTGGTTAGATGTTGGGGCTTAGTGAAGCATGACAGGTGGCTATGCCCCAAGGAGCTAGGGTTCTAGTGATTCGGAGCTAGTGATGGCAGACTTGGTTCCTTACTCAGTGTGGAATAAACACTACCAGCAAAAGCTTGTGCAGTGAACATAAAGATTGTAGCCGTCTTGAGAAGCCAGGAGAAGCTGCACTGAGACGCTGGTATTTGAAAGGCCCTAGGCAGCAGGGTACCTGGCTTGTTAGAAAAGCTGAAATGAGTGTGGTTAATTTTGCTGAGAGAACAGGATTTAAAAAACGACAGAAATGGGATGAGGCCCAGATAAGACCTAATGAAAGGCAGAGGGCTTTGTTCTAACTACCAAGGAACACCACCAAAGAGCTCTGATCAGGGAGGGATTGGGTAATTTACACATTCTAAAGACTGCTGTGGCTGCTGGGGTGAAGGCAAGTGTGAGGCAGGAGGACCAGCAAGTAGGTCACTCAAGGAAGATGTGACAATGACCTGGACCAGGGGAGGAAGAAGGAGGCATGAATCAAGCCTCTTGAGGTGATGAAAGAAATGTCCTTGAGGATATATGGCAGTAAAGAACAAAGAAAAAAAGAAAAGATGCTCTCTAGGACCTTGGGGCTCACAGGCATAGGGAAGAGATGGGTAACTGGAAGGCCACTTTGGACATACTGGATTTGGGGTTGCTGTGAGCATCCCAGAGGGCAAGAGAGCAGCCTTCTCACTTAGAATTCCTGCCACCTTTGCTGCTCCAAATACAAAAGACCAGTGGCAAATACAGATGTGCTGGCAAGGGGATAAGAACATGCTACCTTGGAACCTACCAGGATAGCTATGCCAGAGTGGCTTGGGAAGGTCTTACCATGGCAGAGGAGGTCCCTGCAACCCCAGCAGCCCTACTGCAGTCCACTGCAGTCACAGAATGACAATGAGGACTGGCAGCAGGAGGTCTCTGCCACCACTGCTGCAGAGGAGCCATGCTGGGCCTGGAAGACCCAGGCCAAGATTCCTCTGGCTTAGCCAAGGCCCCTGGGAGGCCCCAGGCTGCGGTCCACATTCATCTGCTCACGTCAAGCCTTGGTGCTGACGTGCTCTTTCACAAGGGACAGGATATCTGGCAGGAATACACAGCTGCAGCTCTAGAGAGGGACTTGGCCATTCTCTTTCCTCGCTCCTCCTTGGGGGTGTAAACAAAGGGCAAGACAACCCCTAGGATCTGCCCAGTGTTGAACTTTATAACTTGCAGACATGGTCACAGAACTTGTATCTCTTCTCTTAGTTCTCTGTCCCTTTCTTAGTTTCCTGGGTCTCTGTGACCCAGAAGTGGAGCAAACGCCAGTTCAAAGCTTTCTCTCTCTGACCACCATGTGGGTCCCAGCTGGTTTGTGGTGGAGCCCTAGAGGAGCCCTCCTTAGGGGTGGGTGGGGCCTGAGATGCCAACTCTGCAACAGGGATGGGGTGGAGGAGAAGGCGGGAGCTGGCCCTACCCGCTGAGTTTTATCTGCAAGCTCCTGCAGACATATACAGAGGCTGTGCTGTGTGTACACTCCAGTCCCCCACGCTCCATCTGTCTCCCTACATGTCTAAACACTGAGGGTGCCAAGTGCCTGCCTGCTCCATCCTCCTCCTCTCGCCTCCTCCCCATTGCCAATGGGAGCAATGGAAGCTGCCACCCCAGAGGAGATAAGGGTAGCCAAGGTGGAGTGAGACACTTCAGTCGGGGGACCACCACTGGGCAGGAGTCAGAGACCCTTAGAGCCCCAGAGCACAAACGGGGAGCAGGGACTCCTCCTAGTGTCTCATCCTGGAAAGTCACTGTGGAGGGCACCTTACAAAAGAGGATTTTGCATTTAAAGCCAGCTTTCTGGACACTGTTCCCTGATAAGGGAGCGGAATACTCATTCTTTTCATTGTTTCAGACAAGGCTGATCAATCAGGTTAGCAACCTGAGAGCCCAGCCTTTCTCCCCATCAGCTGTTCCCTGCCCCCGTCCCTCTCAGGCTACATCGCCCTGAAGTTCAAGATTTATAGTTTAGGCTGTCAAAGGTCTGGAAAGCTCCCTCCACAGGCAACAGCTGACAAGGAGGGAGTTGTCTGGTGGAGAACATGGAGACACCAAACATTTCTAGAGACATGACATGGCAGCCTTTATAACATCCCAGGCCTGGGAACAATGAAGGGCACGGAAGCTCAGTTCCCCCTGCATACACATACACAGCCACCTTCTCAGAGCTCAGAAAATGACAGTACCTGGGAGGTGTCATTTCCCTGAGTTCCCTCCACAGTAAGAGTCTGAGCAGAGCAGATGGATACAGGTTCTCCCTCCTAAGCCAATTCTCACACCAACATCTAGTCCTATGGTGGAGCCCCCTAGGAGGGAGACAGGAGCGGGGCAGAGGTCAGGCCTTCCTCCAATGGAGAAGTTCTTTCTTTCTCTTCTACCACTCCGAAATAGTGAGAAACCGGCTGGCTTTTGTAGGTCTTCCAAGAATGTGAATACAGAGTCACTCTGGGTGGACGGTCCATCGTGGCTTCCCATTTGCCTTGTTGCCCGCCAAGAGATCCCCCCTAGATCTTCCCTACCCAGGCGTTCTGCAGATCCTAGTGACCTTCCAATTTTGACATGAAAGAACATGAAGGAAGTGACCCCTGGGCCCCGCGGTGGTCTCAGTGAGTCACTAGCCCGTGTCTCTCATACCTCCAGTGAGCACCACTCTGTCATCATGGTCGGGACATGCCCGGAAGTGCAACGAGACGGCCAAGTCCTACTGTGTGAATGGAGGCGTCTGCTACTACATCGAGGGCATCAACCAGCTCTCCTGCAAGTAAGTGACCTGTAGGGGTGGGCACGGGGCCGAGAGCAGGGGAGGGAATGTTGGGGCAGAAGTGGAGGGCTCTAGAAAAGTGAGCTTCGAGCTACTTGGAAATGATCCCCAAGGGGCACAGGCAGGGTGGTTTGTCCACTGTCTGGTCCTTTCTGGACTCTAGAGATATGTGAGTTCTAAAGGGTGCATGGACTCCTGCAGACCCAGCACCCTGTCTCCCGATGTCCATCTCTTACCACCCCGCAGGGAGGTGGGGATACCAGTCTAAAGCACAGGGTGTTCTCTTTCTCTCTCTCTCTCTCTCTCTCTCTCTCTCTCTCTCTCTCTCTCTCTCTCTCTCCTCTTTCCCCACCATTTTGTCTTTCTTCCCCATCTCTAAGCAACTCACCAAATTTGTCCTGGTGATGTCCCAACTGCATCTTCTTCAGTAGAAAGTAGAAAGAAGCCTGGAAGAGTAAGGCAGGAAACAGGCTGCAGAGCCCTTGGTACCTGCCGATCCCACTTGTGTTATCCAGGGGAAATAGGAGTTTCCCCAGAGAGCCCAGTGCTGGCCTCAGATCTGGCTGCTCTTCCCACCCTGGTGACCCCCAATGGCCAGTCCTGCCCTGAGAATTGCTTGTGCCATTTTAACCCATTCAAATCTCTATGGAAGGTAGGGACTTCAACAAGGACGCCACCATGGGAGTAGCTCAATGGAGAAGGTGAGGGTGGCACCAGCAGGAACTCCAAGGAGCTCAGAGTCCCACTATCCATGCAGTACTCAGGATAAGTGTGAAGAGGCCACAGGAAGTCCCCGCAGGTCTTCTGGGCGATCCTCTTGCATGTGTGTGGAGAACAACACAAACGTGATGAGCAAAACTCTGGCCATATCTTAAGAAGGAACAGGAAGTGGGTCTGGTCAACAACTTTGATTTCTCAAAACAGCCAGTGCCAAGGGCCCCAGACTAGGTGCCAAAGCTGTCCCATTCCCATGGCATCTGGACAAAGGCCACCAAAGTATTGCTAGTTCAGAAAAAGGGTTTTGACCTCCTGATAGAACTCCAGGTTCTCCTATCTCTGACTACCCAGGCCAGATCTTGCGCCCCTCACAGGTTTGGCCTTTCTAAGAATGTGACCCTGGAAAAGAGGCTGGGAATTTTAAAGAACCCTCTACAGCTGATAGGGTCCCAGTGTCCCTGTCTCCTCCCACTCTCCCATGGGACAAGAAAGCTTGGTGGCACTGCCAGACAGAACTGTGGGCTTGGCCCCAACCGGCCTCCTCACTGACTTCCTCCATGGTCCCACCCTTCACCTGCTGTCACCCCCGTCTCCACCCTCCTTCCTCCTGAACCCCTCAGGGAAGTTCCAAGAGCAACAAAATGTTCTCCAGGGAAGTTCAAGGCCTGGCCTTGGCTTCTAAGAGGCAGCCATAGCCGCAGTTCAGGCCCAGGGAAACATCCCAGCCTTACAAAAGCTCTGAGCTCTTTGGAACAGACTATAGAGACTCACAAAGATCCCAGCATGCCTCACAGAGACGTCCCAGCCCTGACTCCCATTCCCCTCTACCACACCAGGCCTTCCTCTTCCCTAACCCTTGGACCCCTGACCCTCCAAAGAATCCAGCCTTGTCACTGAAGTTAGCCCTGGCTACAGGCAGGGAAGGCTCTGCACCCCAAGACAGGCACAAGGATACCTACTTTGGTAGGTCCCCAGAACCCAGGTTCCAGGATGGAGTGCAGTGTAAGAAAGGGAAGGAGAAGATGATGGCTCCCAGGGGAACCTATCAACATGACTGTGCCCCTAGAAGCCAGGGGATAGGCCCTGCTACATTTGAAAGGAGCAGGGAGAGGTGTCCGAGCATTAATGAACATGAGGGTGCCCTATGTGTTTTCACAGGGTTTCAAATGTGATAACGGCACCCAGAGCCACTACTTCCCATCTTTGCCACTCTGGGTCAGCCCCAGTCAAGGCTCCATAACCCACTTCCCTGAATCCCTTTGTCACATGCAAGGGACATCCCTGGCTGGGCCTGCAGTCTTGGAGCTGTGCTGGAGAAGGGCAGGGGGGAGGGGGCCGGGCAGAGCCCAGAGGCCATTCTGAGGGTGGGAAACTGGGTGGGAGGGGGCAGGCCTCTGGGGTTCTGATACCACCTGGTGGAGAACAAAGGAGACTCTGGGGACGGGACTCACGTCTACCATTTGTGCTGTTTGTTTACTTTTTATTTTGATTTTTTTGCATTTCCGCTTAGCTTGGATAATGAAACTACACTGGTCAGTTTCATTCCAGTTTCTATAAAACTCAGTTTTCCTTCCTGGTTTTCTTACACTTGTTGCTGTGTATTGGTTCAGAGCCCCCCAGGGAGTGTTGGAAAGCAGGCAGGCACACTCCGTAACCCTCTTGTTTTTTCTGGAAGTCAGTGCCAAAAGAAACAATGTCACTGATATTGAATTTTGTTTTCAAAAAGAAAACTTAAGGGGACTTGAAAATGGGGGTCTAAATCAAGGTGATTGTCCCCTGTCTGGGCCAGACAGGGACCTCCACACTTCCTCTTGCCGTTTTCTCCTCTTCTCTCCGTGTGTTTGTTGAGCACGGTTGGTGCGTGACTCTTGGGGACTGGTTCAGGGGATGATGACAGAACAAGACTCTCTTTCCAGCCCTGTGCACATACCAGTGGCATGCCTCCCTCTCCCATCAGCTCATCTCCCTCCTCCCCCGGCTTCCCCACCCCATCCCACCCCATCTGCCTGCTCATCCTCACTACATCTCCACCTGCCCTCGTTAGCTCTGAGACCCTGGCTCCCTCCAGCGCCTGGGGCATGGCCTCATCCTTCATCCTTCCTTCCCCAGGTGAGGGCAGCACACATGGCATTATCCCCAGGCTACCAAAGGAGAAACTGAGGCCCGGGAGGTGGGTGGGGAACGGGGACAGCAGAGGTCCTGACCTCTCTGCCACCCCAGATGCAGCCCATGGGCTCTCCTTTCTGCCCTTCTCTCATCCCTGCTCTTCTCCAGCCCCAGGTTCAGACCTTCTTAGAGCCAGAGCTGATGCCTGTAGGAAGGTCTAGGAAGGCTGTGGCCTGCCGCCCCTTTAAGCCCACCCCATTTCCCTGAACTTCACAGGGTCATCCCTGTTTGAATGGGAGCCACTAGCCAGTCACCAGCCAACCACTTACACCCAGTACAGACTCCTATCGTGTTGATAAGGGGAAGCAGCTGGCTTCTGCTACCCTGGTCTGGCTGCAGGCAGGAAGGTCAAAGGCCTGCTCACACCTAAAACCTTCTCTAAAGAAGCTTGAGTCTCCACACACAGAACTACAGAGAGGAGTAGGAGTATCCAGGAGCCCCTAAAGGAGCTAGTGCCCACAAAGGATAGCACTGGCTATCACTCCTTCCCTGCCCTGACCACCCTATCCCCCAAGGCCTTTTCTTTATCCAGAAAGGAGGAGAACCCATCTCACAGACAGGTGTAAGAGTATAACCAGAACATTGCACAAATACCATAGCACATTCGTGTTGTGAACCAGTCAATGGTGCCACCTGGAATTGTGCAACTCAGTAGCCCTGAACAGACAGACTAGTCCAGGCTGAGCATGGGACAGGGACACAGGGATGTGTTTATAGTTGTCACTGGTCTCCAAGACTCATGGGACAGCAGCCCTGATGTCAAATACATTCCTCTTTGTCCCTTTCTGGCCCTGCACTCCACTGTTCTTGCACACACACGCACACACACACACACAAAACCATACAATTGTATACACTAATTTCCCTGGTTCTAAGAGCCCAGCTAGTGGCAGACAATGAACACAGTCGAGTCTAGTCCTTTTCTGTTACTTTGTAGAATCCAAGAGTCATTTTGGCAACTTCTGGTTCTTTATCCTTTACTTCCAAAGGTGATTCACTTAGCCTGCTCCTAATCCCATTCCCCACATAGTAGGCCGAGGAGCAAAGGAAGCAGAGCTGAGCCTGGCTGTGGTCAGTTGGGAAGCCTCAGCCACTTCCTCCATCCTCCTGAGCTAAAATGACTAGGGACAAGTGTCAGGGATCAGAGGGATTAAAGAGGGGCTCCTCCCCTAAGCCACCCTATTCAACAGGGTCAACGCGCATTGCTGCTGCCCAGCCCTCATAGCCGGACTTCCCAGCCAGACCTCCAACTTACCAGGCACATGCACACCCATGCTCCACCACTACAACGCCCCTCCTTCCCCAACCTAGGGAGATACCACAGGCCCAAAGACAGTCTGGCTTTGTGTCCGCCTGCCACTCCCATTCCCTATTCCTCCAGATTAGAGGCCACAGAGTTGTCATGATTATCTGTCATAGCCAATGGCTAGCCTCTACCCTAAGGCCAAGGACCCTCTTGTTAGGTACAGTAGAAGGCTAAGGCAGAGAATCCTCACCTCCTGAGGAAGTCTAGGCTGACTATGGTTGCACAGTAACCTGGTACTGAGGGGTTACTGCTGATGGGGTTTCCCTAGCAGAGACCTGTTTCTGAAGAGAAACATGCACAAGGGTCAGTACAGCCCTATCTGTGGGTTTCTCCCTAGGTAACTGGCCTTCCTGGGGTTCAGGAGAGAGTACAGGACTGGGCATGTCTCCTAGAAATCTATGAAACTGGGACTTGCTTAAGGGAAGAGGTGGCAGCCAGGGAACAGAAGGAAGTGTACCTTGCAGGCATGACAAGGTCAGGGAGAAGTGGGTGGATGGGTGGTGTCTTGGAGTGGCAAGGAAGGCAAACTGCAAGAAGATCTAGGCCAAAGCCAGGCCACAGTGGAAGAACAGGTCCCAAGGAAAGGGCAGGCAAGCCCCAGAGAGCTTCCAGCCAGCTGTTGTACAGAACAGATCTCCAGCTGTTAGGCTGCTCCGACCTTCCCCCACACCAGGTATCTGGAAGGTAGCTTTGGCACACTGGAAATTGCACCTCTCTCCAGCTTCCCCTTTCCCCACATCTACTGCTTTAAGACAACTTCTCCAAATTGTGCCCTGCAAGGGTTCCCCTAAAAAATGCCCTCTGTTCCAGGCCAGCCAGAGCTATAGCACGAGACCCTGTCTCCAAAGACACAAACAAAGCTTCCTTGGTCAAATAAGTTTGTAGAGTTCACTTATTATCTCCTACAATGCTCTTCATGACCCTTCCTATGCTAACAGAGACTACCACTCTACAGGAGCCCTGGGGGATGGATTTCCCACATTGGCACACAGATCCCTCTTTGAAAGAACAGATCAAATGCCTCCTAATTCCCTTTGGTCATGAGCACACAGTGTGAGAAGAGCCTAGCAGAATTCTACTTTGAGTTTTCTGGGAGCTGTTCCATAGAGGAGGAAACCTGCCCAGAGTCCCAGAGAGAATCCTTCAGCAGAGCCTCAAGGAGTGACACCAGGAATTTGTATCCCATAAGTCTGGCTGCCTGGCACCCCGAGGCTACAGTTCTGGCTTCCTGGGGCACCAGGCAGGTAAGAAGGAAAATTCCCCAACCAGTAGGACAGTTAGTCAATAACCCCCCTGCCTTCCCCCACCCAACTTCCCTAACTCATCCTCCTCCCTGCCCCACCCCACCCGCCCCATCCCCAACAGAGCCACATGGATTAGAGCGTTTGTTAAAGATGACAGAGCCCTCCACCCAGCCCCTGACTCCAGCCCCTTCAGCTATGAGTGTGACCCCAAGTGCCTGACTTGGTTTTCTCATTCATCACTGCGCACTTTGATTTCTAACCTTAGCCTCGTGGATGATGCCAGTTTGTTCTGTGATTTTTCCCCTTTTCCTTCTCCAGATGTCCAAACGGATTCTTCGGACAGAGATGTTTGGAGAAACTGCCTTTGCGATTGTACATGCCAGATCCTAAGCAAAGTATGTTTGAAGATACAAACACAAGTCCCCGCTCCTTAGAAAGCGCCGGGTGCAGTCCCCAGTGCAGGGCGTAGGGTCAGGGGTGTTGGTTGTTTTGATCTCCGGCTGTTATGTTTTGTTTCTCTTTTCTTTTTTGTACTTTGGTTTGTTAGTTCTTTTGTTTTGTTTTTGTTTTGCTTTGTTTTCCATTTTTTGGCCTAATCCTTGGGTTTAAAGTTCAGGGCTGCAGGTAAGGGGCAGAGCGACAAGGCCAGGACAAATGGTAACCGTGGCGAGGAACCTAGCTGGCATTGGCAGGAGCCTGTGCCGGGGTGTTGCAATGCCTGTGTCTTGCTATCCTGGCTCTCTCTTTCTGGTTTTCTTTCTTTTGGTAGGTGTCCTGTGGGATACACCGGGGACAGGTGTCAGCAGTTCGCAATGGTCAACTTCTCCAGTATGTTTCTTTCTTCTTTTTCTTTTCTTCCCTGGTGACTGGCAGTCTCCCCATGTGGGAGGGATGGGGACCTTACTTATCAAGACTTGGAGGGAACAGGAGTGTAGCCTCTGCAGAGGAGACGATACACCCCTGTCTCCGCACCCACCCCTATAAGTAGTACAGCTGAACTCTCTGCAGCAGCAGGGCCATGTCCAGGCCTCTCCTCTCTTCTGGGATCAGGCAGCCTGCCAGATGGAGGAAGAGGCATTTGCAGGGCCCTCCCCTACCTCTGGTGCCAGGCAGTGAGTGTGTGCATGTTTCTACGGGTATATCTGAGAGAAGAGAAAAGATCTCAAAAGCCTGTCTTCTGGTCTGGCCAGAATGGTCTGTGTTGGGGTTCTAGGACCAAGGCCGAGGGCAGAGTGAAAGACAGCAGGCCCTAGCAATGGTTCCCATGGATGCCAGAGTCATTTGTATGATTACAGGATGAAGTGAACTGAGGGCTGCTGCAGATGCTAATGGACTCAAGGGGAAACTGGTGACTCTTCCCAAAACCTGTCTAGTCTGAACACTATCCAGGATCCCGTCTCCTTTCTTTCTTCCACGCCTGGAGAAATTTGGCTAGAATAGTGGCTTGTTTTCCTTGGCACCTAGGAGCAGTTCCTTCAGGCACCACCAGGTGGGGTGGACGGAGCAATTGGTCTCTGGATAGTTCCAGACTTGGTTTGGAGCCCTGTGGTCTGTTGGCCTTCAAGACCAGAACCACATTCCCCATCCTATTCTGCAGAGCAGACTAGTACCCTCCTCCTTTTTAGGGAGGACATCTGGGTCCTGCGAACAGTAAGGAACCAGAGAACCCAGATGACACTTGGGTGTTGGGAAGGAAAACTCCATAAAAATACCCAAAGTGAAACCCAGGAGCTAGCAGGCAGCATGTCAGCAAAGGAGTTTTAGAGTTTGGGTCTCAGGGTGGAAAAGCAAAGCTCACAATTGTTCTCAGATCTCAGACAAAGCCCAGAAATCTATCTACTACCTTTAGAAGGAGCATTTGGGCCTCCGAAAGTGAGGGCTGTTGACCCAGAGAGTCACCCCCGTCTATAACATGAGATAGTCAGTGTTCTCTTCAGACCCTCCAGTCACAGGTCGTGGGGAAGAGGGGATAAAGACAGAATGTGTGGGCAAGACATTTAGACCAAAATTCACTAAAACTCAAGCTCTGGGGCAGGGGAAGAGGCTTCTAAGGCTCCAGAAGCCGGAGCAGACAGGCAAGGGTGGGCCTGCTGAGAGAGGCAGTAGTGGGCGGGGGAGGGGGACTGATCCTTTATGCCCTTGACTAAGAGCCTCCACAGCTTGGGAAACTGTTCTGGACAGGCAGTCCCAGCCAGCTCAGAGGGCAGCAGAGCCTCCAGAACGTGGGCTACTATGCGAAGTCCTTTGGCCAGCTAGATCATGTCAGCCTAGCCTATATCTTCTGGGAAGGTCAACAGGACCCTCAGAGCCCAAAAGAAAGCCTGCAGCTGCAGTCCCCAGCTTCCTGCCTGTATCATCAGTACCATACAGGTGCCTTTATGTGGAAGATTCCTGTCCTTCTGTTCTTCAGACACATTCCCTGAAGGCCTTTGTGATGCTTTAGTACATAACGAGAACAAAGACATCCACCATCCTGTGCCCCCTGAAGCCCTCAGCTGCCCATCCAGAAGGGCCAGTATCTAGATCCCTAGTCCTGGGCCTTATTTAAGTATTCTGGATTTGTTCTCTCGTCTGTAGACTGAGGATAGTGACATCTAGGCCTAGACGGCAGCAGTGAAAATGAAATGAACTGATGCATGTGAGGGGCTCATCCGAGAGCCTGCCATTATCACCTGAGGACACTTTAGTATCTCTCCCAGGTATAGCTGGTGGGGAGGAGGGCAGGAAGAGGACTAGTCTTGGAGGATACCTCCCCACATTGCTGAGCAAAGTGTCTGACCCTGACACCTACCCAGACCACCTCAAAACCAGGCAAGATTTTTGGAGACTAAGCTGCCTTTGACCCCAATAGCACTTTGAAGTTTCTCCCACTACAGGCCGTGCCCTCCTGAAAGGGAAAGCTGGCCCATCTGTATCCCACATATGTATGACCACACACTCACACGCATGTAAACACAGGATCGCATGCTCACATCAGCACATACATCACTGTCTCCTCATCCAGGCACCTTATGACTGCCGTTGGTTATGTCCGAGGCAATAAATTTGCATATTTCCTAAGAAGCCTGGCCCTGGTGGAAATCCAATTTACTGGTCAATATGAACATTTCTGGCCTGAGGCTCAGTGGTACCACACCATCCTGGCTGAGTGCCATGCAAAAAAAAAAAAAAAAAAAAAAAAACACGAGTAGGCAATTGCTCTCCTAACAGCAACAGACACAACTGTAGTTCTCTCAGCACCTGCCCTCGGGCTTCGCAGGAAGAAAGTCATCAATCTAGTAACTGGCCAAACTCTCAGTGGCTTCACCAATCATGCCAGCCACCACTGGCTCACCTACCATGACACCAGGGAGCTGCTGTTGACAGAGTTTGGTTCTCAGAGAAGTGACCTGGAAGAACATTCTCAGAGGGCTTTGAGAGACTTGCTTACTTCTCCAGGTGGCCATCATCTTCAGGAATAGTCAGGCAAGGCTGAGCAGGAATAGCCATAGCTTAGACCCATGATCCCTTTAAGTCACCCTCCTGATTTCCTGTATCATACTTGAGAAGGTATCATGGCACCACAGGGTACCAGCTGCCCCTTAGACTTCACCAACTTTGTCTGAAAGTGAGCTGAGGACCAGCACTTAGAACCTGGTGAAACTGGTCTGCTGTCCCTTGGGTGAGCGTGGCTGGACATCAGTAACATACTCCCAAGTCCTAGACTCCAGGATGAGAACCTCTCTATGACCCTTTGATCCAGCCAAAGAGGACCCTGAGCTGCAATTAGGGCTCCAAGCAGTCAGGGCAAAACTGAAAAGAAGCCAAATCCGCAGCACCTCCCCAGCTTCAGAGTGGCAGACTGCAGAGGGCTTGTGTTTGAAGTGCTGGGATCAGCACTTCCTTGATGTGGCCTCAGCACAGAACTGGTTGGGTCAAAACCCCAGGATCTTCCTCAAGATTCTTGGGGTCAGGACCTTCTTGGTCTTTGACTCAGAGCTACCTACACTCCTGCTCTTTTCCAAATACAGAACGTTCCAGAATCCCTTTCAGAAAGCACAAAGAAGTGGAGCAGGTGATGTTCAGGGTGCCCTTCTTCCACAGTGACAGGTCTAGGTGATGGGTGTGAAAGTCAGTGAGGGAGTGTGCCCAGGCAGGTGTGAGCAGGGGCCCTGGCACACGTGTCTTAACCTCCTGTTGGCTAGGCCTGCTCACATTTGCCTCTGTCTACTGGCACTTTGAAGAGAAGACATCCACATAGCAAGTTAGAGACACGGGTCTATAGAACAGGACAGGCTGTGCCTGAAAAAGAAAGGCAAGTCTTTAAAACGTCACCAAGATTTCTGGGCTCCCACCCAGATCTTCTCCCATTGGACTGAATGGTTCTGAAGCACAGCCAGATTTTCAGACCTTCCAGGATCCCATGGCAAGGCTTGATAGCTGAGACACTGAGACCAAATAGGTTGGCCATCTCTGAGTCACGGACAATGGTGACTATGACTGCCAGAGCTGACCCTTATTTAACCTCTCAGTGTTGTAAGCATCCACCTTTCAAGGGCTTGAACTCACACATTCAGGTAATGACCTCACTTCCAACACTGTAATTTGTCCATAGTGTAAGAAGTGTGTGTGCTCCACAGATGAACTCACTCTATGCTCTCAGTTGTAGATGCTCTCCTGAGTAATGAGAAGGGTTTGGATAACACAGCCCAATCCTGGGAGCCCAGGTATATGGGATATCAAGTGGAGCAATGACTTGCTTCTTGGGGTCTTCTCCTCTCCCCATTCGTCTCCCCTACGACATCAAAGCTCTGCACTCAGACTGCCAGGAGCTCTGCCAGGCCAGCCACGCCTTGGCACAAGGCAGGGACACGGGCTCATCCAGAGACAGGACACATTCATTTTGAACAGATGAAAAGGACCCCCAAGAATGAGAGAGGAGTAAGGGCAAACTGACTTCAGAAGGGCCTGAGGATGCGAAGGGTTGGAGCAAGAATCAGGAGGAGGGCAGTCTTCCTCCTCTGCTCCTAGGGAACTTTGCCAACTGACTCTTGTGCCTGTGCCTTCTCACCAGGTACTAACTCCACTGCTCACCTCCAGAGACCCTTCCCTGCCTGTCAGTTCTAACATGGCCTCTCTCTTGCCTTCTTGGGGCTCTCAGGGACTAGGGACCAGGGAAGGAGCTCAGGAGGCTGGGAGGGGGCACTACTAACCTGCTTTCATCTCACAGGCTGGTTGTCCAGCATCTGAAGAGTTCTGACCAACGTTTTTTCTCTCTCTCTCTCCCACCTGCTCATTCTCTCCAACGCCCCCACACTCTCCTCTCTTCTGCACTGCCAGAGCACCTTGGATTTGAGTTAAAGGGTATGGCACCTGATCATCACTCTGCATCATCTGTACAGCTCCCCCCCCCTAGCCTCTGACACCAGGATCGCGAACGTTAGGCTTCCTTTCCTCCCAAATGGAAAGGGGGTGATTCCGAAAATTACCCTGGCCTCACCAAGATGCCCTATCATAAATCATGTTGATTTAGAGCCAGATAAGAAAATCTCATGAAGAGCAGGGTACCCTACAGTTCAAACTGTGCCTGGTGCCCAGTTAGCACCCCTGCATGGGAGGAACCTGCAGGGACTAGCTCTCCCAAGCAGTGCAGCCTGTCAGTAATCAAACCAGACATGGCTACTTGAAGGGCTGGTGTCTGTAGACAGAAGAAACCTGGTTTGGGGAGCTATGCAGAGAGGCAACTTTTTCCATCTCACATTGGTCCTCTTTCCTTGCTAAATCCATTTCCACTGCTTCATATTCTCTGCACTAGGCTAGAAGCTGACAACGTCCCATTTGCTTCTGTCCCTCCTTTGTGTCTGTCTGCCCCAGGCTCTGCCATCTGCTTGAGGCTTTCACTCCTCTGTGATCTGTCCCTCCAGTGGCATGTAGTGTGTATGTTTATCTGCGGGCAAGACCACCAAGGGTCTAATCTGTACCTACCCTCCTTTCCCCTACCACCCTCCCCAGAAACTTACATGTAACTCCCTACATCCTCCACAGTCGCACACTGCCCTTTGGCCTCTCGAATACTACCTATGTGGAAGAGACTTTGAGGATGAACATTTTAAGCTCTCTGGCTTGGTTCAGGGAGACTTCCGCCTAGGCTCAAGTGTCCCGGGTTGTCTCAGGACTGGTGGGAATGCTCTGGTAGTGGTGATGGGGAACATCAGAGACAACAGATATGGAAAGGCTTTCCCATGGCAGTTGTCGGTTGCTCTCAGTAGAAGGCAAAGCTCAAAGTCTGCATGTGAGCGTCCGTTTGGGTCTCAGGGAGGAGGGTGGAGGCTGGGGTACACAGGAATGAATCTGCAGGTGTGTGTGGATGGATTCTGTTGGGATGGGAGAATGGTGATGTCTGGCTAGCAGGTTAAGTCTTAGGGCAGGACTGGGGATACAGAAAGGCTGTGGAATGTCTTTATGTTAAGCCCAGAGTATTTGGTGCTGAAACTGTGAGCAGAAGGAGGGGTAGGTGTGTGTCTGCCTGGAGCCGGGGAGGGGGAAATGCACTCACTCATCTAACCAAAAAGCTCTACTCAACACCAGAACTTACCACATATAGCATCCCTACCCTCCTGGATCTGCATTCAGAGGAGACAGCAACAAATGAGAAACACTGTTGACAACTGACACATAAATAAATAAATAAATAAATAAATAAATAAATAAATAAATAAATAAATAAAAGTGAGCTCAGGGTTTGGCTGGGCTGCAGCAGAGAGCTACTGTAACTTACAATAAAAAAAAAAAAAGGTGTGTCCTACATGGTACATCTGGCAACCAGCCCTCCAAACACCTGGGGAAGAGTGTTGAAGGCAGGAGACAGAGTACATGTAGGCTTGCCTTATTCAGTGGACAGAGATGGCTGCAGCTGATTCCAAGCACAACAGACCAGAGACAAGATCCAAATGGAATGTGAAACTAGGTAATCAGGGGCCTTGAAAATACAGGAAGCCCTTGATTTTTATACTTGCAATGAGAAGCCACTCTGTGTTTCTAAGCAGCAGACTAGAATAAGCTGTGTTATTGCTGGTATCTGCAGAACATGGGGATGAGTCAGGGTTAGGAGTGCAAGCAGAAAGGCCTGCCAGAAGGTGGCCATCTCTAGTTGAGGGGGGCCCCCTCCTGGACTACAGAGGCAATAGTGAAAATGCTCACTGGTCAGATCCATGATTCACTTGAAAAGCAATATTGAGATGACTTTTGGATGGACCAGGGAGGTGGGAAGAGAGTGGCGGGAAGGGAAGCCTCACCAATGATATGGGCAGGCAGGTGTGGAAAAATCTAGGCTACTGGGGTTTCAACTGACCAGTAGTTTGACTGGTCATGGCTCATAGATATTGAGCCGAGAAGCAGGGAGAAATCAGGGCAGGAGACGGAAATGGGGAATGCATACCCATAGGACTGTAAGTCTGTCTAGATGGTACCAAGAAAGAGTGGAAAAAGAAAGAGACCTGGAAGTCTTGGTTCGTTTGGCCTAGGTTAAGAGAAAGAAGCAGCCATTGCAAAAAAGTCAAGCCACCAAGGAGCAGTTCACCAAAGTTCCAGGGCACCAGGCCAAGGGCCAGGACTTGATAATGTGGAAGCTGTTTGGTTTTGTTTCGAGACAGGATTTCTCTGTGTAGCTACGGAGCCTGTCTTGAAACTTGCTCTGTAGACCAGGCTTGCCTTTACCTCCCCAGTGCTGAGATTAAAGGTTTGTGCCACCGCAGTCCAGCCAGTGGAAGCTGTCTGTAACCATGAACAGAGTGGTCTCCAAGAAGTGGAGACACTGACTGGGGAGACCTGGTAGATGAACAGAGTAAAGCTCAGTGGGGCAGAGATTGGTAAAACTCGTTGTGCTTGGGCATGCATGTATTCCCATTTCTGGAGCATGTGGTCAGTTGTGTGTGCAGATTCACATGTATGAGTGTCTGCATGTCCAGGAGTCATAGCTTGGATATGTGAGTGTCCGGAGGGTTTGTAGCTCTGAGGTTGCTAGTGTACACAGGAGGTAATATAAATCTGAGAGATCAGGGACAGTTCTCAGAGCTCTGCCAATCATAGAGGGCCTGCCTCTACTTATCACTGAACTGGTAGCGGAGAAGGTGGCAGTACCAGCAGGTTTGAGTAAGGTGGGCTAGCTAAGATATGGCCTGGGCTGTAGCCAGTGCTATTGCCTTTTCCTTGTCTTCCTCCTGGCTTTCTCTGTTTTAGATGGGCAGGGGTGGTCATCAGGCACAGAGGGAAGGCAAACAGTTGGGCTCAGCCTCACCCAGCTCATTAGTGAAGGTGGGGCCTGTTCCTTGTGCACACGACATCCCTGCATGCCGGGGGTGGGGCTGTGCTGTCCCTGGTAGCAGACAAGGTCCAGTGAGCCAAGGCACTACCATGACCAGACTGTGGGAATGGAGAAAGGCCTTTCTTTCCACACCTTCTCTAGGACCAATGTGCTGTGTTCCTGCTCCTGGCCCTAGCACCCCTCCTAAATCTGGGCCTGATATCCTATCACCACCCCTTCTTAGGGAATCAGGGTGCCTGAGCAAGGCCTTTGCCCTGGGCCTCTGTTCATTGCCATGAGGAACAACCCTCTGCTAGGCTGCCATGAGCAGGGCAGGGGTGCTGGTCAAGGTGTTGCCTCCCCTCTACTGTGGCCTTGGAACTTCACCCCTACTCCATCCCCTCCTCCATCCCTTGCATTTTCCACTCATGTGCACTGGCCAGATATGGGGCTTGGGGAGGGGTGACCAGGTGTAGGGGGAATCTGAGGGGAGGCAAGGAGAAGGGATGGAAGGAGGGGACAGAGCCTGTGCTGAGGGAGCCCACAGCTTAGGAATAGGGAGGTCATATACAAGCATCTCCATGGGCTCTGTTCCTGCTCTGCCCCTGCAGAGGCTGAGGAGCTGTACCAGAAGAGAGTCCTGACAATTACTGGCATCTGTGTGGCTCTGCTGGTCGTGGGCATCGTCTGTGTGGTCGCCTACTGCAAGACCAAGTGAGTGTTACATGCTCAAGCTGAGAACAGGCCAAGCCAGAGGGTAGCCTCCAATATGTTTTTGTGAAAACAGAACTTTTTCCCTGTAGCTACTCTGCCCAGCCTGGGAGCCTACAGCTTCCTGTTCCCAGTAGTCTCGGGGCCTCTGCAGCTATAGCTCCACAGGACAGGCACAGGGAAAGTGCCTGGGTTCAAACCCAGCTCTCCTATCTCCCATAGGACCTGGAGCAATTGGGCTATCTCAGGGCAGGTTGGGGCAGCAGCTGGGAAAGCTGGGAAGGCCATGTAGAAGAGGGCAAACTGAAAGACAAGCCAGAGAGGGCAGCCCAGACCACTCAGAGCAAAAAGGCAGGATCAGAAAGAGTGGGCAGAAGCTAAAAATATCTGGGATTTAGGTGCCTCTATAAAACCTTGATGCAAGACTTCAGATGGTCTGGAGCCAACGAAGGCTGTAGAGCCAGGGTGGTGCAACATTTGTTTAGATCTGGAAAGTGAGCCTAGACAGAGTTACCATTTCAGAAGCTGAGTTTCTGGGTCTGGATTGCTGCTACCCTACAGATGGGGCTGAAGGTCCTGCTGACCTCATCTTGGATGGAACCAGAACCAGAAAGGTGGGGAAGGAAAGAGGGGGTGGGACTGGGCCAAAGAAGTAGAGTCTGGGAACTGAAGAAAGAAGCGCCAGTTCTGACCCACTGCATTTCCTCCTCACTACACTAAACTTTCAGAGATGCTGACACTCGGCCCAGCCCCAGGTGTGACCAGGCTCCAAGCAAGTGGCTACAGGGCATGTTTGGTTTGGGACTTTTTGCTGCTGTTTGTTTGGAGGAAGGGCCTCACTACACAGCACTGAGTGCCCTGGGATCCACAGAGATATCCCTGCCTCCACTACATCTTTGCCTCCAAGACACATTTTTGAAGCCCCTATCCTCATCTGGAGAGCAGAGGGGCTTTCTGGATGAAATGGCCTTCAGGCTAGGGCCTAAGGAAAGAAGACACAAACTGGTGGAGAGGCTGGAGTGTAGGGCAGAACGCTGCACAGGATCAGAAGCTGGCTGATCCAGGAAGCAGAAAGCTGGGTGGAGGGAAGCAGCAAGAGGCAAGCCTGGGGAGAAAATGGGATAGTGACAAGCAGGGAGAGTTAGAGCCATAGGAGTGATAATTACAGTTGCATATGATAAAATAATTTACTGAGCATTTATTATGTGCCAGTATATGGGAGTCCTACTGGCCTGGCTCCTGAATCACAGCATTCTGTTTTATCTTCTTTATAAAACCTCACTGGAAGTGACCGTTCAGTTACGTGTTATTTACTATCCACCCCTACTGGCCCCAGGCTGCATGAAGCACAGACCATGTTTACCTCATCTGTTCCAAAGCAGAATCTGGAACACAGTAAAAACCCAATAAACAATTACTAAACAAATGAGGGAGGGAGGGGCTAACGCGGTGTGAGAGTCATTTATGGGCTTTCTGTGGTCTTTGGGATGGTAAGGGGTTCTACATTACAGATGGAGGCAGAAAAATATCTTCATGAAAAAAAGAAAAAAGAAAGAAAATATCTTTATGAACCCCAGAACTTGCCACACAGTACAAAGCAATGGGGTTTTGTGCATTGCCCAATCTCCCTGGAAAGACAGCCAGGGAATTCCATCCCTCTGGGGGAGCCATGCTAGGCTCACCTATCCTTCCCCTGTGTAGAAAACAGCGGAGACAGATGCATAACCATCTCCGGCAGAACATGTGTCCAGCCCACCAGAACCGGAGCCTGGCCAATGGGCCCAGCCACCCTCGGCTGGACCCTGAGGAGATCCAGATGGCTGATGTGAGTGGTGTTCCCAGACCTGCCCCCCTCTTAGTTCTCTGGATAGCCACCTTCTCTGGCTGCAAGCATGGGCCAGAGCAGTCCTGTGTGTCAGGCACCAACTCACCAAGAACCTGGCTTCACTCTGCTCATTTCCATAAGGAAGAATGGAGGGAGAGGATTGGTTGTGGGGCCATCATTGATCCACCATCAAGTCACATCTCACCCAGGGTTCACCCTTTAACCTAGAGCTCGGTTCTCATCACTTGCCCCACCCCCCGGAAAGGAAGCCTATCTAGTCTCCATCGCTAACTCCTCCCAACTTTCTGTCCCTTCCAGTACATCTCCAAAAATGTACCAGCCACAGACCACATGATCCGGAGGGAAACTGAGACCACATTCTCTGGGAGCCACTCCTGTTCACCTTCTCACCACTGCTCCACAGCCACGCCCACCTCCAGCCACAGGTGAGCAGCACCAGGGCCCACAGAATCCTGTTAATTCCTGTACTTTGTCATTCAATTGTCCACAGCTAGTTGATAACTTTTCTTGTGTTTGCATACCGATCACAGTCCACCTGACTGTCCAGTACTGGGGCAACCTGCCCACATAAGCACAATAGTTCCTATAGCTAGAAAAATAACAAGGCTGGTCCCTCCTTCCACGGAGAGCTCCAGGCAATAGTCAGAGCCTTTGCATACTGGTCACTGAGGCTGGGATCCTGAGGACCGGCTAAAGAACATGGGGGTGGCAGTGTCCCAGCTGGGGTATGTTAGTGGAGCCTCTACACATGGCAACTCACCAACCACAGGATCCCAGCCTTCCTTCTCCCATTATCAGGGTTGAACATCTGCAAAACTCCACATCACCCCAGAGTAGAGAGGACAGGGATCTAAAGGAGCCACAGAGGAGATGAAGAACTAAGAGCAGGGTGGCTATGGGACCACACACCTGCACTAGGACAGCTTGCCCTTCCTGACCTATCAGCTCACTCTATCTGATTTTCCCAGACATGAGAGCCACACGTGGAGCCTGGAACGTTCGGAGAGCCTGACCTCGGACTCCCAGTCAGGCATCATGCTGTCTTCAGTGGGCACCAGCAAGTGCAACAGCCCAGCCTGTGTGGAGGCGCGAGCACGGAGGGCAGCAGCCTACAGCCAAGAGGAGCGGCGCAGGGCTGCCATGCCACCCTACCACGACTCCATAGACTCCCTGCGTGACTCTCCACACAGTGAGAGGTCAGTTTCTACTACCCCTTGACTAAACCCCACCTTGGCTAGAAAGTTGCCACTCCTGGTCCAAAGCTGACTCTTAGGGTGCCTCAGAGGGCCAAGAGCCTCAAACAAGGTCCCAGAAAGGTTCGGTGGTCTCCTGGGTTAGATTGCATCTAGCTCAATGGATCCTGGCTGGAGTGACTACATAGTTTATCCCATTAGGGAACATTAACAACCATACTGAAGCGTCAGGGACAAACAGGGTTGTTCCATACACCCAGGACCCAAGGTTGTCTGGTTCCCAGTATTACCTAAAGACCCCACATCTCAGCAGAAACAGAAAGACGCCAAGACTAAGGAAACTAGAAGCTAGGAAAAGAGGTCATTTTCAAGGGTGCTCACCGGAGGGCATAAGCTAAGGGTGATCTCAGGCTGTCAGCATCAGCATCAAATCCTGGTGCCCGAAGGCATGGCTGGGATCCTGAGAAGCCCATGAACTAAGAACCAGGACGTTTCTTTTTCCCTGAGGCTGGCAAGGCTGCTCAGTGGCAAGTAAGCTTGCCCACCAAGCCTGGCAGTCTAATTCCTAGAATCCACAAGGTGGAAGGAGAGCGCCTCTGACCTCCATACACATTCTGTGGCACACGTTTTCACACACACAAACACACACACACACACACACACACACACACAGGAATATCCCTTCTTCCCTGACTCCACACCAGGAATCCTGGGAACGAGGCCCCACCCTAATGGGCTTTCCAGTGGCTGTCAGGCAAACTAGGTCTGTGAGAGGAAAGCAGAGGGTACACCACAGCAGGGGAGGCTCAGGATGGGGAGCGATTCTACCTCTTCCTGACTCAAATGACTCTATGCCAGGCCTGGGCTAATGAAGCATCCCCAGAGATGCTCTTATTCCAAGTGAGGGACAAACCACTGACTCCTCAGCAGTTTTTACGTGCGCTAAGCACAGACACCACCTTAGGACAGAGAAACCTGCTCCAACTACCAGTTCCAAGAAGCACCCAGATTTTCCTCTCCAAGTCCGGGCCTCTGCCTCAAAATTTGCTCCTTCGGTGTAGATAGGAGGAAACAACGCCTGCTATACATAGGGCTGGTAAAGGACCCTAAGAAAATGTTCAGAGTTCTGCCTCATTCACACCTGTTTCTGTTGTCTTCAGTGGTAACCCAGGCACTGGGTGGGAAAAGATGCTCAGCAGGGAGACGGGGAAGGAAAGTTTCTCAGATGTGGTGTATCGCTGCAGCTGTTCTAACGGAAACACTTACGAGCACGCTTAAGAGAAGCAGGGTGGGCTGAGAGAAGTCACGGAGCTCAGCAGGCAGGCTGGGGACACAGATACATCAAGGGCCTTTGGCTTCTGCTTGCTTGGGAGATAGAGCTAAATATAAATAGGAAGGGCATCCTTAGCAGAGCTGAGGTTTGATTTGTTTGTTTGGCTTGGTTTTAGTTGGAAAGGGCAAGGGAGTTGTTTTGTTTTGTTTACTCTGGGAACTTCCTAGAGTAAAGAGACCCCAAGGTGGTGGCATGACGGGAGAGTGTGCCTCAGGAGAGAAGGAGTTAAATAGTTCTGTGTGTGGGAAAGGGAAGTGAGCAGGCAACTGACTCCTGATTCCATAAGAAAGTAGGAAGCACACTAAGCCAGTTCCAGAGCGCAGTCAGGAACATGGAAGGCATGGCGGTGAGTGAGTGATTCCTGCACTGGAGTATGGATTATGGTGGAGGCTGAAGGCTCACAAGGTGGATTGTGAAGAGCAAACCCGAACGTTCCAGGCTCCATGTGTGGCTTGGGAAAACCAGATAAGAGTGAGTTGATAGGTCAGGAAGGGCAAGCTGTCCTAGTGCAGGTGTGTGGTCCCATAGCCACCCTGGAGATATATTAGAAAAAGCAAACTTTTCAAGGAAGTAAGAGGAATAGAGATCTATCTTATCTTGGTATTATTTGCTCTGGCTTGAGGAGCCCACCCAGTGTCATTTCCCTGTGGCAGCTTTTGGGATTTCCTTCTCTCAAGCCAAGCCTTGGGCTAAGCCATTCGTGCAACGGTAGTTAAGCTTAAATCCAAGGCGACTCTGAATGGTGGCTAGTAGTTCCTCAAAGTAAGTAGCCTTACTAGTTTCTGCCTAAACCGCATTCAAATCCCAGGGATAGGTACCCAGGATTCACACGGGGAGGTATTAGCAAAAACAGGCCATCATGGACCTGGGAGTCATTGGCTCCAAGAAGAGACACCTAGTGGTGTCTTGGTGAAACGGGGAGAAGGGAGTCAGTTGATTCAGAAAGAATAGATGGGGCCACATCTTGGTCATTATGTCCTTGACACTTAAATGTCTGAGTCTCTTTTTCCTGTGTGTAGTATGGCCCTCACCTGCAGAGTCTCCAGAACAGATAAGACAACATATAAAACACCCCAAGGTGAGCGTGTCCCGGAGAATGAGCATCCCCACAGCAAATGACCACTTACGGATGCTTCTAGGGTACTACCCTAGCACATTTCTGAACTCGCCCAGCATCACTCTGGAGTAAACACTATAGTTATCTATGCAGGCTGAGAGGGATCACGGAAACTGAACGAGGTCAGAGCCACAGTCCTCACTTTTACGGACAGGGTCCTTTCTGTTTGGAATCTCTGGCCCTACACCCAGATTCCCTGACCCACGCTTCTGTCTTCCCCTCAGGTACGTGTCGGCCCTGACCACGCCCGCGCGCCTCTCGCCCGTGGACTTCCACTACTCGCTGGCCACGCAGGTGCCGACCTTCGAGATCACGTCGCCCAACTCTGCGCATGCCGTGTCGCTGCCGCCCGCCGCGCCCATCAGCTACCGCCTGGCGGAGCAGCAGCCGCTCTTGCGGCACCCGGCGCCACCAGGCCCTGGGCCGGGGTCCGGTGCGGACATGCAGCGCAACTACGATAGCTACTACTACCCCGCGGCGGTGCCCGGACCGCGGCGCAGCGCCTGCGCGCTGGGCGGCAGCTTGGGCAGCCTGCCCGCCAGCCCCTTCCGCATCCCGGAGGACGACGAGTACGAGACCACGCAGGAGTGCGCGCCGCCGCCGCCGCGGCCGCGCACGCGCGGCGCGTCCCGCAGGACGTCAGCGGGGCCGCGGCGCTGGCGGCGCTCGCGCCTCAACGGGCTGGCTGCGCACCGCGCACGCGCGGCGCGGGACTCGCTGTCGTTGAGCAGCGGTTCGGGCTGCGGCTCGGCGTCGGCCTCGGACGACGAGGCGGACGACGCGGACGGGGCGCTGGCGGCCGAGAGCACGCCTTTCCTCGGCCTGCGAGCGGCGCACGACGCGCTGCGCTCGGACTCGCCGCCACTGTGCCCGGCGGCCGACAGCAGGACTTACTACTCCTTGGACAGCCACAGCACGCGCGCCAGCAGCAGACACAGCCGTGGGCCGTCCACGAGGGCCAAGCAGGACTCGGGGCCCCTCTAGGCGCCCCGCCTCGCCCGCCCCACGTCTCCAAGGAGAGCGGAGACCACCGACTGGAGAGGGAATAGGAGCGAACAAAGAAATAAAAATATTTTTATTTTCTATAAAAAGGAAAAAAGTATAACAAAATGTTTTATTTTCATTTTAGCAAAAAAATTGTCTTATAATACTAGCTAACGGCAAAGACGTTTTTATAGGGAAACTATTTATATGTAACATCCTGATTTACAGCTTCGGAAAAAAAAAAGAAACAACAAAAAAAAGAGAGATGGGCCAATTTTTTGACTCTTTAATAGAAACCTATATTGTGGTGCCTTTTGCTGTACGCTAATCTGGGGCTCCTGGAGAGTCGTCTGGGGTGCAGGGTGGGGATGGGCGCTTGTAGGATCCCAAACTGGTGAGGGTGAGAAAAGGCAGGGAAAGAAGAGACCAAGGTTCTACTGGCCCTGAGGGTAGTGGACAGTGAGGAAGAAAATGGAAACAAGGCAGAATTTGATCTTCCCCTGTTCAGATCTTGAATCTCGGGCAGAGAGGGCAGGGATCCTTGCCTAGAGCTGGAATTGAGGTCGGGTTACTTCCAGGGGGAGACATAGCCCTCCCCCACACACTTCAGCAACTAGAATGGGGAGGGGTCCTCTCCGCTGCTAAGGGAAAGAGGACAGAGAAGGCGGTCTCCCCACCAGCCCCCGGCCTAGGGAGGGGCAGCACTACCAGGGGCCCAACCTTCATAGCTCCTCCTCCTGCGGCCTCCAGGGTACTCTGTCCTCTGCAGCACCTTCGTTTACAGGTCGTCATTTCTATTTTACGCCTGCATGTCCTTTGCATTTCAGATTCTTTAGATTGAATGCATGGTCACGCTGGGACCCAGAAGAGCCACTCCGACAGTGTATTCGATTCCCCTTTTAGCAATAAAGTAACACCATGTCCTCACAGCCCAGCTCCCCACCCACCTATGACTTCCATCCTCCAATCCTGCCCTCACAACTGGATCCAATGTTAATTTGTCAAAAAAGGCAATTGTCTAAAAAGGAAACAAAAAAATCCCAAACAGGAACAGATGGGAACCCTGACATGTCCAAACACCTGACTGTTGACACTTGAACATTTTTATATTATAAATAAAATCAGAAATAATTCCTGTTTGACTGTGTGTACCTGGCCCAGCTGAGGAGGGAAGACAGAATGAGGATCTGGGCACTGTGGGTACTGGAATAGAGATTGGAGAGGGCCAGGGCAGTCCCTGAGCGGAAGTGACCCTCTCTCCAGTCCTGCTGGCCCCAGTTCCAAGGACCTGTTCCAAGTCTTCCTTCCAAGTCATTTATAAGGTGTCCCCCCTGGGTGCTGGGGAACTCAGCCAAGGGACTGACGCAAATGGTTCTGCTTTAAACTAAGCCTCAGAACTCTGGCCCAGTCCCTGCCCTGGAGCTAGGAGGCTGGACTGAGGCAACAGTTTCCCACCCAGGTGGGTGAAAAGGGAAGGGTTGTGGGGTTGGCACTGGGGCAGTGGAGACAAAGATGACCCTTGGGGCCTCAGGCACGTCACAGGCAGAGTCTGGACATGTAAGACGGCATAATGGATACCCTCATTGCCAGAAGGACCACAGCAGCTGTGTTTCTAAGCCCACAGGGTATTGCTCTTTCCCCAGTTTTATACCCCCTCAGAGCCAGGGCCTGTCTAAACCTGCAGCCCTGATGAAGGTCTAATCTCAGGCATGGAGGAGGCAGATTGAGTCCGGGGTGAAGAGTCTTTCTCATCAGCCACCTAGAATGCCACAAACCAAGATTCCAGCCTTCTGGACCTGAAGCCTCCTCTGCAAAGAGCTGGGGTGAATGTGTACATATTTACGTAGGCTTATGCACATCCTTGGATGTCCCAGCTTGGAGCTAGACAGCCACTAACAGAGGAGCAGGAGAGAGGGGTGCAGAGCAACAAGGACCAAATCTGAGTACCAGTTTTGGCCCTTACTAGCTGTGTGCCTTCTCCAACCCACAATTTGCTTAGTGAGCTGCTGTGGAGGTTACATGCAGATGGGCCCAGCACTGCTCCTGAGAGATGTCTAGAAGATGGCTCCCTTGATGGTGGTGGGGACAGAATCCTGAGCCTTGCAACCTTGAATCACAAAGTGGCAAAAACTCCATGAATAGATGATTAAGAAAAGTCTAAACTTATAAATTCATCATTATATTTGTTGGTGGGTGCTGAAGGGGGCACTTATTACAAAGGAAAGAATTAAGGGAAAATTACTGGGCTGAATGTTAAACCTGTAGATCATGGGCATCTTCCAGGCCCCAGCCAATGGCTGCGTTAGACCCTCTGCTGTTTGCTGTTGCCTTGAGAGCTTTCTTAGGGCGGTAATCTTTACATGCAACCTCTGATCTCTATGGGACCCCAAGTTAACTGCTATGACCTCTTGGTGAGTCCACTAATCAGATCTTATTACGATCCAGGTTAGAGCCCTCACTTAGGCTCTGTGAGGGCTTTCAGTCGTTGCCTTCTCGGTTTTCATTCAGAAACCACTGTTGTGACTCAAATAAACTCTCCTATCTGTATACGACCCCAGTTGACTTAGTGAACTTGTACCTGACCCCATTTGTCCTGTATTCTAAGGTACCTGCCCAGAGTCCAAGGACAGAACTTACCTAGCTCCTCGGCTCTCTCACTGCATCAATCACCTACTCACTGGACGTGTCTGGTTGGGACCCAGAGAGATCCTCTTGCCCACCCTGACTCTCAGGTTTCAACCTTGGGGGAAACTTGAGTGTGTGGCCTATCAGGAAGCATTGCAATCACTTTAAGCAACTTCCCTTCCACCACCCTGTCCCCTGGAACACTCAGGACATTCAGGCAGCTTCGTAGGTCAAAATTCTCTTCCCTGCTTCCCAAATTCTTTACTTTGTAGTATCACATTTAGTCTTTCCCCAGCCTCTCTCAGAGTCCCCGATGGCAATGATAACCACTTCTCCCCGAGACCCCCCATATCTGTGAGACCCGTGGAGACAGGGAGTGGACCTCCTTCACCACCATCCCAGCACCCAGCAACAATCTATGTCACATGGTTGTCCCTCACTGAAGATGTTGAAGGCTGTCTGTCAAGAGTTAGCAACCAGGAGTTCCTGAGCCCTGGGCAAATAACCAGGACTTCTAGATGAAGAAAACCGCTTACACTGCACTTTATCAGACCCTGGGTTTGACTAGTCCTCCTGGGCATGTTAGGAGCAACAGTTAGGGAAGAGGAACATGATGGTCTATTAGAATGCAGGAAAAATATTAGAACTATGATTTAGATTTATTTTCATCTCATCTTTTTTTAAATTTCTATTTTTGTGTATGTTTTATAATGTACATAATATTTTAGTACAGTAGTACATGTATATAATTTACAAATAAAGAATTATACAATTAAGGAAATGAAGTAAGAAATGTCTTTACTGATGGGAGGCACAACTAGTGCTTGGGGAAGCGCGCACGCATGTCTATAGCTAGTGAGCTTGCACCTCGGCTGTCATCCCCCACCCCCATGATACAGAGGATGGGACACTGTCCTGAAAATCAAAGGACCTTCAGGCAGCTGGATAAAGAACTGAGATCTCTTTACTGCCCCTAAATCGCCTTTCTGATCTCATTCAAATAAGTGTTTACTTCCCCTGAGCAAAACAAAGGGGCCAGATGGTTTGGTTATAATACACACTTCAGCTAATCCAATTTAAACAATTTGGATTTAAACCCCCTACGCCTCTCCACATACTTACAGCTCCCCACATCCAATGGGAGTGGACCTTAAACATTAGATGCTTAGACACAAGGCTTACATCACCAAAGAGGTCAAATTGTTGGCCAAACAAAAGGAAAGGCTAGCTCATAGTAGCTGTGTGGAGAGGGCCATTCCCCAACTCACTCGTTGGTCTAAGTGAAGCGTCTCTATTCTCAGCTATGTCCTTAGCTAGCTTTTCTGATTCACTAAAATAATGAAAAGATCATCAGTAATTAAGAACTTGCCACTCCACCTTCTCCCGAGACCATGAATGAAGAGCTTCCTCCACCTTACTCTGTCACCCAGGCTATGGTGCTCGGCAAGGTAGAGTGTCCTCTGTTCCTGCCAGTAGGTCTGTGCAGAGGCCACACTAGAACTTGAGACCTTGGTGGCCTTCACAAAACGACCCAAACAGAGGAGTACTCCTGAGCCATCACCCCACAAGGACACCCTTGGGACAGGGGAGGTGGCATGTGTATCCTGTTCAGTCCGAAAGCATCAACTGGAAAAGTGTCGGAGAGTCACAAGCCAGCTGGAAGAGGAAAAGGACAAAACAAGATGGTCTTCATCTTTCCATCCAGAGCATCAGGGCAGCAGAGGACCCTATAGCAGGCTGCCTTGCTAGCAGATCGAGTTCTGAGATGAGCTTGTTCCTTCACCTGGGTTCATTCTCTAATTGGTAGTAGTTCTCAAAACTTCCTTAAATTTTATATATTTGTGTCCATATAAAAAAAGAGGCAAGAGAGGCCTCAGAGTGGATAAAAGGAGAGATGGACACACACATGAGTGGAATCAGTTTGGCACTGAGTGGAGGTTAGGCCTCAGATTATTGCAACATGAGGCAGGAGAACTGGACCGGTTGCAAAGGTTACTGGGAAAAGAAAAGGAGAAGGTGTTGCTGGTGGTCCGTAGACTGAGAGGAAAGAGGAGAAAGGGAGGTATCCAAGCTGAGACCCAGAGTTCAGACTCATCCTCACAAACACAGATGAAGGAGTGACTTGATGAGAAGGGGTCTGTGGAAGCAACAGTGACTGACTTCTCCAGCCCTAGAGCGTGTCTGACCTGCAAAGCAAGGCCCCATGACTAGAGGGCAGCCAGGGCTAGAAGAGGATCTAGGCCAGAGACGGCCTAGGATACAGAAGATCAGCGCCATGAAATGGCATCTCCTTGACCACAAGGCTCTCCATACTCCTCTGGTTGCCAGTTTTAACTGCCTGACGCTTGGTCCAAGCAGCCTCCGACTGAAATTGTGCTCACTGACCCGCTCTAGGTACATCTGCGTGCCTCCAGGGCCTGCACAGCCACACCAGCTAAGAATCAGGCGCAGAGGCATCCTTTGTGGCTTTGCTGCCAGTCACAGGCCCATGCCCCAGGCTGAGGGCAGGGCTTGAGTGTGTCTTCCGGAGAGCTGGGTCATCCCCTTCTAGAGTAGCCAGGCGGGCCTCGATCCGCTCCAGGTCATCTGAACCCACCTTGATTTTCACAGACAGGAGGTGGATGTAGGTCTCATAACGGCTTTTCTGGGAAAAGGGCAGACAAAAGCCAAGAGCAAAGTCAAGAGAGATGCAACAAAATGGAGATGGGAGAGTCATCTTAGAAAACTAGGGGCATAGCACTGCCCTCTTCGGCATGCAGAGAGCTCTTGAAATCTATAAAAAGGAAATGGACTATCCAATAAAAAACAGGCAAAATACACACACATAGATCTCACTCATAATTTTTTGAGACATTATCTCACTATGTATCCCTGGCTGTCCTGGAACTCACTCTGCAAACCATAGTGACCTTGAACTTGCTGAGATCCTCCTGCCTCAACTTTCTGAGTACTGGGACTATTGTCAGGCCCCCATCATGCCCAGCTTCTCACTTATACCTTGAAAATCCAAATAATATCGATAATTTCTTAGATATAACATGAAAGTCGTGGACAATAAAGGCAAAAATGGGCAAATGGGACTGCACTGATATTTAAAATGTCTGTGCTTTGAAGGATAAGGAAATTACATTTAATGAGCATAAAACTTCCATTTGGGGAGACAGAGAGGTCTGGAGATCGGTACAACGGGAAGAAATGCTATGGAGCTACACACTGAAAAGTAATCAAGATGGTGCAATTTATTATGTGTTACCCCAATTAAAATTTTAAAAATTTGGGAGCTGAAGGGATGGCTCAGCGGTTAAGAGAGCTTGCCGCTCATGCAGAGGACCCGAGTTCAGCTCCCAGCATCCATATTAGGCAGATCACAACAATCAGGGGATCTGATCCTCTTCCTTGGCCTTCACAGGCATCAACAAACAAGTGTGTAGAATGCACACAGGCACACATAAATAAAAAGAAATATTTTTAATTAATAATGTAAAATCAAATGAAAATAATAATGAGGCAATGATTGTTAAACTTGTGAGATCAAGGAATATTTAAACTTCTCCAAATGCCCAGTGTTGGAAGGGTGTAAAGAAATGGACGCAATCATAAACACTTAAAAAGGATGTAAGTTGCTGTCAACATTTAGGAGGGGGACTTAATGATATCTGAGCACCTTGACTCTGAGCTCCAAGACGTCCCCACCATCAGGAAAAGGGGAGCCTTTTCCCTCAGTTCTGCCTACCAGGCTTCATGTTCTCCCCACACACATTAAGCCAAGTAAAAGAGGACTGAGATGCCAGAGTTGCAGCCGCCACTGGTTAGGATCCTCTTCCTAAGTGTGTCACCTCAGGCCAGTGCTCTGGCTTCTCTGAGCATCAGTTTACCTTTCTGTTAGATGGGTATAGTTATAGAAAACTTTTCACAGAACTGACATGAATGTCCATGCAAAGAAGGGAGGAGAGTCAGGCCTCAGCCCGAGAAAGCCCACTACAGCTGCTGTCATCTCTGTTTTCACATTGCAGAGTAGATGTTAGGGGTTCCTAGAGAAACGCAGGCATAGGCAAAACTGATCAATATTTGACAGCCAGACTGCGCAAAAAGACTGGCCATAGGACAGTGTGGCTTACACTTAATAGAACCCCACAATGAGGGAGTCTCAAATTAGAGTCCCTAGCATGTTGATGGCAAGAAGTGGAGGGTGGGAGCAGCCTCCTCCTCTGGCCCCAGCTTTAACCTTTGCCATCCACCTCCCAAGACCTACCTCAAACGTGAGATAGTGTTCCTTCAGCCGGTATTCCTCCGCCTCCTTGGACTTGAGGCCCCTCTCCACTGGGTGACACCTGTGTTCAGCCAACTCTGCAGTCACCTGCCTCAACTTATTCTCATGAGACCGCAGCTGCTCCTCCTGCAAAGAAAAACCCAGTTCTGTGAGGTCTGGCATGTCACAGGGGTGGGCCAACTTCATCACACCGGAAGCGGTTTCAGCACAGGGAAACTGGTACTGACCAGAGTCCTCAAACTGCTCCTCCTCGGGGCCATCAGCCCTCCTCAGTGCCCAGCAGGCTTAGGAGATAAGAGAGCTTGAGGTCTGCACGTGAGTGTCCACACCGCCACCAGAGCCCCGTGCACAGAATTCCACATGTGCGCCCAAGCATGCTGGGCCAAGGGTCAGCCTGGCCCCAGTTATCCCTACCTCTATGCAGCACATTCTCGGGTGTGCATGACAGACTGAGACATTGACGTCGGCAGCCCAGTACACACACCCCGCTCACTATAGTGAGGAGGCCCCTTAGAGCAATCTGCATGCACAGATATGTGGACACACCTGTGGTGCAGGCATACAGGGGTGCATGTGTGCATATGTGTGTTCATCTGATGTGTGTGTGTGTGGTGTGTGTCTGTGTTCACTATGCTCCCCATACACAGGAGCTCCCCACAGACACAGAATGCCCTGGAGCTCTGTGGAGAGACAAAGGCCCTGATAGAAAAGGGGCCAATGACTGAAGAAGGAAGTTTCTAGCTTGCCAGCCGTCTGTTCTCAAGTTCTGGTCCATCCTTTATCCTTTCCTGTCCAAAATACCCTAAGAATCTGTAGTATTAGTAATATGGGGTTTTCATAGCAACATAATTAAAGTATTTAAAGATTAAAAAAAGAATGTTGTCCTGGATAGTTTTATGTCAGTTTGACGCAAGCTAGAGTTATCTAAAAGGTGGGAAACTCAATTGAGAAAATGCCTCAGTAAGATTGGGCTGTAAGGTATTTTCTTAATTAGTGATTGATGTGGGAGGGCCCAGCCCATCATGGATGGTGCCATGCCTGGGCTGGTGGTCCTGGGTTCTATAAGAAAGCAGGTTGAAGCTAAGCAGTGGTGGCGCATGCCTTTAATCCCAGCATTCGGGGAGGTAGAGGCAGGCGGAGCTCTGTGAGTTCAAGGCCAACCTGATCTACAGAGGGAGTTCCAGGACAGCCAGAGATACACAGAGAAACCCTGTCTTGAGAAAAAGAAGAAAAAGAAAAAGAAAAGGAGGGGGAAGCAGGCTAAGCAGGGCAGGAGAAGACAGTCACTAAGCAGCACCCCCTATGACCTCTATCAGCTCCCCCCTGCAGGTTGCTGCCATCACAGCTTTCAATGACAGACAGCTCCACTGCTATATGGGAAGGTGAAATAAAACCTTTCCTCCCTGAGTTGCTTTTGGTCAAGGGCTTCATCACAGCAATAGTAACCCTGACTAAGACAAATGTCAACACCAGACTGTTTCCAAAAAGTGAAAAATGGGAACTAGAGGGAAGGCTCTGTACTGTAGTTAAGAGTGCCGGCTACTCTCCCAGAGGACCGGGTTCAATTCCCAGCACCCACATGGTGGCTCACAACCATCTGCAACCCTAGTTCCAAGAGATCATATGCCCTCATCTGGCTCTGCAGGCACTAAGCACATGCCTAGTGCACAGACATACATGCAGGAAAAACACCCAGACACATAAATTAAAATAAAGGAAGTCTCAAAAAATGTTTATAGGGAAAGTCAAGCACGGAGTCTCATGAAGACTGGAGGGATGGCATGCACGGGGGTGGGACTATAAGCTGTCAGTACATTTACTAAGGAAATTACTATGGGTGGGCGCTCATCAAAAAAAAACAAAAATATACCTGAGATAGCTCAGCAGGTAAACTTCTTGCTGAATAAGACTGATAACCTGAATTAGATTCCAGAACCCATGAAAAAGTAGAGGAGAAAGCAAACTACACAAAGTAGACCTCTGACATCCACCCATGCCATGCCATTGTGACCCACCCCTAACACAGCATACACACGCAAAATAATAAAATTTTTAAAAAGCTACCATATGCTTCAACTGTACCATTCCTGGGAATATATCCAAAGAAATCAAGTCGGCACATCACAGCAATGCCTACACACCCATGCATCTTGCAGCACTGTTCACAACAGCCAAATGACGGAATCAGTCTGGCTGTCTATCAACAGATGAATGGATACAGAAAATGTAGCGTATACACACATGAAGTTTCATACAGCCATGAAGAATGAAATTATGGGGTGTTGAAGAGATAGCTCAGCAGTTAAGAGCGCTTACTACTCTTCCAGAGGAACCAGGTTCAGTTCCCAGCACCCACACCAGGTGGCTCACAACTGCCAGTTACTTCAGTTCCAGAGAATCTGAGGCCCTCTTCTGGCCTCTGTGGGCACCTGCATGTATTTGACACATAAACTCACACAGGAACACACACACTATATATAAATTTTGAAAAATAAAAATTAAATTCTGTCATTCATAAGAAAATTGGTAGAACTAAAGATCATGTTAAGCAGGATGTGACACACACATGCATACATATGCACACTGCACATACACACACATGTGCACACACATGCATAAAGTACATGCATATACACATACATGTGTGTGCGCACACACAAACTAAATAAATCTTTAAACAATCAAATAGAGCAGTGGATGAAGGGCCAGCCATGTGCCACCTATCTCTTTGACACATACAACCTCTCAATTCATGCCACAGACCCACAAACCACACCCATGCAGCCACACTGCCCATGTCACCCGTCACAGCACACAGGCCTCTGTGTGCGGTTTATGTGGGTTCTCCATCTTCCCACCTGTGAGTGGGGGGGTTGGTAGAATCTCTCTCTTTCTCTGGCGTCCCTCAGCCCAGGGCCGCATGACCCAGAGAAAAAGCTGAGCTTAGGCCAGCAGCCTAACCCAGGAGCTTGTACCTGGCAGAGGCGCGTGGTACAGGAGGGTAGCAGTGGCCGACAAAACTTCTTCATGGAGCTGACGGCCGCTGGGAAGGCAGGTGCAGAGAAGATGGCGGCCACTAGGTTGATCCGCAGGATCCAGGACAGCATTTCTTCCTTGCTCCTGGGGACAAAAGAGGACATAAAAGGACTCTAGGTCCTCATGATAGGACCGCCAGCCCTCCCCACACCTAGCATCCAGTCCTCAGCATGAAGTCTGGCAGAGAAGGCCCTAGTACCTAGGCAAGGGCAGGAAGGAGGAAGGAGGGTGGGAGTGGGCAGGTGGGTGGGTAAGCCTGGTCAGAACTGGATAGGGAACTCCTGTCTGGACTCCCATGAAGTAAACCCACTCCAGTCTGGACTGACATCCCGAGAGTCCATGAACTCTAGGGTCAGCTGCGTGAGCAAACCTCTGTCCTGTCCCCACCACCTGGTCATCATTCCCACTCAGTCCCCAGCCCTCACATCCCAGTCTCCTTCATGGGAAGCTTATCTGACATGTGAAATGCTCACAGAGGATGGAGGGCCACAGAGTATCAGGCCTTGCAGGTCAAAGGTAGAGGGAGCCCTTCCCCCTAACCTCTGAGTCTGTCAAGTATTGAGTCACAGTTTATCACCTCAACCTTCAAGGTGCCCCTGCAGCCCCTGTGGGCTTCTTAGACCCAGCCTGACTCTGTGGACCTAAGATGAGGCCATGAGGTGGCGTCTCTGCCCAGCTTCCAGGTGACAGAGAGGATCACACTGACAGCTGCTCTGGAAGACTCAGCAGCCACTAAGCAAGTCTGTGGCTGTCAGACACAGGCAGCTGAGGTGTCTATCCTGAGACCAGGAGAGTTCAGCTTGCTGGGCTGAAGCGACAGGCTGAGAGCCTGGTTGGCGACTTGGCTCTACTCCTACTTACGGTGCCTGGAAAAGGAAGACCCTCCAGTCCGCTGTCTTCAGCTTGAGCACATTGGACTTCTTACTGTAGTCAGAAGCCCTGGTGGCCAGAGCATGGTGCACACGGATGGCATTCTTCAAGTCACCCTCGGACAGAGCCTTGTCGGGCCTGTATTCATCCTGAGTGAGGTATGCTATGTCACTGCAGGCTGTGGCTTACAGCCCCACACATCCCATTGTCGCTTCCTCCCTCCCTCTCCTCCTCTGTATTACCTCTACCTTCCCGGACCCCAACACGAATCACTCTGCGTACTCTCCTCACACTGCAGTCTGTCCCAAAGGCCTAACACTAATCCACTTGGCATTTCAGAGTCCATCTCCCAAAACCCTCAAAGCTCCTGAGTCCTGGTCAGACCCTTAATAGAAGAAGGCCCTAGCTCCTCTCCAGGCCCCAATCCTGGCCAGAAGACCCTGAGTTGGGTACCACAGGCAGGGGCTGGGTAAGACTGAGCAAGCGCTTTCTGGGTGAGGGCTCTGAAGCATCCTCCATCTCACCTTCTGCAAGTACAGGATGGTCCCTTTGAGCACCGCATAGAATTTCTTCCAGCCACGCCTCCCACGGGGTGCTGAGGGGAGAAGCAAACGTAGTGTGGTTGCAACCTTCTGCTTCAGTGACTCCTACCTTGCCACCCCCTGCATGTCCACCCGTCCATGTGTCCCCAAAGGAATGGCCAAGGATGGGTCCCTCATACACCAGGATCCCTCCCAAGTCCCTTTCCCAGTCTGACACCCACTCCTCTTGCCATCCATGTCAGCATGAGTCTTCCGGGTCAGCACGCCATGCTTGTAGGTGGTAGCGCTGAGAGCCTGCGGGACATCCAGGAATGGATTGCCACCATCCAAGATCCGGGTCACCTTCTTTGTGCCTGTCCCAAACTTGTCATCCACCAGCTCAGACAGGGATTTTCTCAGCTCATTCTCATCACTAGGAAGGGACCAGACCTAAGAGCCACCTCCTGAGAGACCTTGCCCCCACCCATTACCACAGCCTTTCCCACAGCCACCCCTCTGGCATCAGGGTTGGAGATCAAAGATTCCAGAATACAGCTCCAGGGACCTGATCCGTCCCTTTCATCTTCAGTCCTGACCTTTGATGTCCGGCCTTTAGTTCAGGGTCCCTAACCTAATCTTCATCTTAACATAGAGCTGAAGACTTTCTTCAAGTCTCCTTCCCTCAATCTTCCTAGCCCCCTGCAGACTGAAGCTGTTGCACAAACCATGCCAACATGCTAGAAATAGTAGAACCATAGGGCAAGGCCCTGAAGTCCAGGCCTACCATGGGAGTCCTGGTAGAATGGTGCCAGCTCTTCTCAGTGTTGTAGTCCCTGAGATTTAGATCTTCCACACATACCCAAAGGCATAATCTTCCCTAGGGAGCTCAGCCATGGGGCTCCCCTCAGAGACTCTCACAACTTCACCAACCAGCAACATCTCCACCCCTCTTTGTGATGGTTGTGCACAGACTTCATGGGTGAAAAAGCTGGAGCATTCACCCCTCTCCACTGCCAAAAGCAGTTGCCACCCAAACATCTTCATACTGCTAGTACTGTAGGGGACCTGTGCCTCCTGCCCTACTGCTTTCCAAAAGGGAAAAAGCTGTCATTGATTGGGAACTTACAATATCCTCAGAACAGAAAGGCCATTCACAGACACCCACAGAACTAAATTCTACAGCAATGTAAACTTTGCACACCTGTAATCAGGTCAGAAAACAGATGCATGTGTAAGGGTGTTGCCTAGCAGGGTAGGGGTTGACGGGGCCTGAGTTAAGATAAATCAGCACCATGGAGAGTGGCCTGCATGCCCAGCTACTCCCTCTCCGGGTAACTGTCTCAATACCCACACCCCTCATCACTACTCACATGGCCCATTCCAGCTTTTCATTCTTGATGGAGTTGTAAAGCGTCTGAATCGGGGCAGAGAAGGGGGGGGAGAAAGAGTTAAGGTGTAGTCAGAGAAATCCCCGTGTCTCTCCAACAATGTGGCTGTGGCGAGGGAGCACCTTTGCATTAGTGGGTAAAGTGGGGGCTTGACTCAGACTTGCTTGATGTCAGTTTATGAGTGAGTGGTTAGGTGGGTATACGGATGGGTAAGATTTCCTTATGCAGTCACTACTGTCTGTCTAGCCAGGAGGTTGTAAGCATCCCAAGGCCAATAATGTCTCCTTGTTCCCCAATGAATCCTCCGTACAAAGTCTAGAATGTCGCAGGATGAGTGGATGGATGGGATGTTGGGAAGTAAATGAATGAATGTCAGAATGGATTAGTGGTTGGCATATGAGTGTTTGGAAGGCTGGAAACATAGCTCATCTAAGAGAGTGATTATCTAGAGGCATGAAGCAGTGGATCTGATGTCCAGAACCACACAAAACCAGGATGGTAGCACAATCTTGTAGCCCCAGCACTTGGGAAGTAGAGGAAAGAGGACCAGAAGCTCGAAGTCATCTTCAGCTACATAGTTAGCTGAAGGCCAATCTGAACCACATGAGACCTTGTCTCGAGAAAAAAAAGTAACCTTGGGGGATACAGGAGTGGGTAAGTGGTAAATGGGTGGGTAAGTGGTTATATGATGGGGCATCCATGCATGAGGAATATGAAGATGGAGAAGCAGGCAAAGGATGGAGAAGTAGAGAAAGAAAAGTGAGAGGATGGGTGATGGTTTGATCCTGCTTTGTTTTTTGTTGGTTTTTTGGTTGTTGTTTTTTTTCCGAGACAGGGTTTCTTTGTGTATCTCTGACCATCCTAGAACTCTCTCTGTAGACCAGGCCTCAAACTCAGAGATGCATCTGCCTCTGCCTCCCAAGTGCTGGGATTAAAGGCGTGTGCCACCACCACCCAGCTTGATCTTTTTTTTTAATATTTATTTATTTATTATGTATACAATATTCTCTGTGTGTATATGTCTGCAGGCCAGAAGAGGGCACCAGCCCTCATTACAGATGGCTGTGAGCCACCATGTGGTTGCTGGGAATTGAACTCATGACCTTTGGAAGAGCAGGCAATGCTCTTAACCTCTGAGCCATCTCTCCAGCCCCCCCCCCAGCTTGATCTTAAAGATATGTTCTCAACAGGTACTTCTTGATGGTAAAGCAGATAATTATAGCAAAAAGAGAGGGAGAGACGATGTTCTCTTTTAGTTTCTGTAACTGACACATAATAATTGTACATGTCTTCCTTTAGATTTGCCATTCAACTCCCCTCTTAGGACCATAAGGATATTAAAAGACTATCTAAAAATGAACTCATCATTTATACATACCCCTAAAATACATCTGCTCCTCTTTATCCAAGGCCTGCCTCAAAGGAAACTAATTTCTTTCATTGCTGGTGATGGAAGAATGAATGAACCTTTCCCTATGGTTATGGTGGTGGTGGTGGTGGTTATGATAGTAGTGGTGGTGATGGAGGTGTGGTGGTGGTTATGGTTAGGGGGATGGTAGTGGTGGTTATGTTGGTGGTGCTGGTAGTGGTGGTGGTGGCAGAAGTGGTAGTGATGGTTATGGTGGTAGTGGTGGTGATGGAGGTGTGGTAGAGGTGTTGGTGGTGGTTATAGTTGTGGTGGGGGTAGTAGTGATGGTTATGGTGGTCACGGGTGGCAGCCATAACGACTGGTGGGTGTGACAGCTATTGCTGTGATAGAAATGGCGGTGATCGGGGCACTGAAATCAGAGTACACAGAGCCTCGCCGTCTATCTTAGAGAAGACAGAACAGTCAACTGAGAAACTGAGCGGTCTCCAACTCTACCCCAGAGTGATGGAGCCCTGGTTGCCGTGCTATGGGTCGAGAATGTCAAGACTCAGTGGGGCAAAATTTCACTCCATTCACGTGGAGCAGGGCAAGGGGCAGGAGGACCTTTAGCAGATACCTTCAACAGGTCTTTGGCAAAGTCTTGGCCATCATTCAGCTGGTCCAAATTTGCAATGAATTGCTGGCAGGACATCTTCTTGCCAATGTTCTGTCATGGAGAAATGGTTCTGCCTGAGAGTAGGGAAGAGGGCTGGTGTGGTCTGCACCCCCTCCCCTGCCCAGACAGACAGGATGAGGCAGCATAGAGGGCAGCAATGAGAGTAAAACTGCCTGGCTACTCCTTCACCTCCAAGGGTTTACAAAACTTTTTTGCATTCAAAAATCTATTTGATCCACAAGCAACATGAAATTCAGGAAGGAGTCTGGTTGGCCGAGTCTGCCAGGTGCCTGCTCTGCCCTGGGCATTAGACATGACATGCGTTATCAGATCTCCGTGTCTGAAGGATGAGAAGGTGACGTGGTGTGCGAAGAAAGTGGACGGGCCCAGTGTGTCTGCCATCAAAGCCCATGCTCTCACCCACTCTCCCACTGCTAAATCTCCTGAGGTCACTCAGCACCAGTACTTGAACCAGCTCTGTATATTCAGCCACAGCCACCTTACCCTCTCTCACCTGTACAGAGTGAGGTCAGGAAGACCTCCCAGAGGTAGGGCAAGTAAGGGAGAGTCTCATGAGATAAAAAAAAAAGTTACCACCAGCACACGTGGGCTGGCAAAGAGCTAGGGATGGATGGCTGTACCCCCAAATTTTCTTTTGTTAACATCTCACTAGTAGAAGGGCTCAAGCCCTGTAGGCCCACCACCTGGCATTCACGTTCAGAGTATCCATGGAGAAGCCCTACTGGAGGAGGCCCCAGGCAGCACTTCAACCATGGAAGGATTTGTGAGTTGGCGTTTGCTATGAGGCAGTGTTTCCATTTTACTATGGAATGGTAGCTTCCCATGACATGGGAATCTGTACATACATACATACATACATACATACATACATACATACATACATACAAGAATATTATAGTACAGCAATTTATTTTCACACTCCAGAGCCTTGAATATGCTCATGTGTACAGGGATTCCCCAAGGACAGACTTCCATGTGCACTGCCCCAGATTTTTTGATGTTGTCATTACTTTAACAAAGAGCCTCTACTAACTTCAGGCAGGGTAGCCACATACTGCAGAAGTAATGTGGAAAGTACTGCTGCAAGGCGATTGTGTGTGTGTGTATGCATATGTGTGTATGCGTATATGTGTGTGCGTGTGTGTATGTGTATGTGTGTGCACGTGCACGCATGTGTGTATGTGTGTGCATGTATGCGCATGTGTGCATGAGTGAGTATGTGAATGTGTATGCGTGTGTATGTGTGTGTGTGTTTGGCACAGGTCTCACCACATAGCCGAGGCTGACCTCAAACTTGAGATCCTCCTGCCTCAACCTTCCAAATGTTGGGCTTATAGATATGATAGCTAGTTTTTTGTCATCAATGTGACACCAGCTAAAGTCAAGGAAACCTAAGCTGAGAAAACGCCTCCATTGGATTGTCCTGCATTGCTTAATTAACCATTACTGTGGGAGGACCCAGTCATTGTGAGTCCTTGAACCTCTAGGTAGGTGTGTTGTATGACAGTTTCCTCCAGCATTAAAATTTCATCCTTCAGGAAAGTAAACAGTCTCTGAAACTGACCAGACTCTTTGGGTACCTCCCTGCCAGAGCAAAGAGTAAAAGCTGACAATCCTCAGATGAAGCCAACTGCAAAGACTCTCAGACAAGCAAAGCTGCCAAGACTCTTAGGTCACACCAGCTGCCTGGAAGAAGCAGAAACAGCCCAGCTGCCTAGAAGAGCTTAGGCTACCTGAGACACCCTCCAAACTGCATAGCTGCCTGTAGGCTATGCTCCAGGTTTCCCATACTGGGGTGGGCTTTAGTGATGTAGATGGTTTTGAGTTATTTCTGCTCATAAAGAACCACTCACCTGTATTTCAGTAAGTAACCCCAATGAAAATTATTGATTCCCCAAGTTGGACTTTGGTAGGACCCGTACTTTGATCTGTTGTGGGTTTCCTATCAGGTGTGAGCAGAGATGTATGTTGTGCCACCCCTGGGAAGTTTTGTCACACAACAAAGTGGTCCTGGGTTGTGTAAATAAGCAGGCTGAGCGGTGGTGGTGCACACCTTTAATCCCAGCACTCAGGAGGCAGAGGCAGGCAGATCACTGTGAGTTCGAGGCTAGCCCGGTCTACAAGAGCTAGTTCCAAGACAGGCTCCAAAGCTACAGAGAAACCCTCTCTCAGAAAAATAAATAAATAAATAAATAAATAAATAAATAAATAAGCAGACTGTAGCTTAATGGTGGTGGCATGCCTTTAACCCCAGCACTAAAGAGACAAAGGCAGGAGGATTTCTGAGTTTGAGGCCAGCCTGGTTTACAGAGTGAGTTCCCGGACAGCCAGGGCTACACAGAGAAAACCTATCTTGAAAAACAAAAACAAAACAAAACAAAAATTCTTCCATGGCTTGTGTCAGTTCCTGCCCCCAAAGTTCCTGCCTTTGTATCCCCTGATGATGGCCTGTAACCCAAATAAACCCTTTAATCGCCAAATTGCTTTTGGTTACTGTCTTTATTATATCACTAGAGACTGAATTAGAACAATGATATATATATGCCACTGCACCCAGATAATGTAAGGCTTAACATATAGCTGATGAGAATTGTCTTAACTTCTTCCAAAGGTTTAAAAAGAAAAGATCCTATGTGTGCCTTGATGTTTTTGTCTGTTTCTGTGTGTATTCTGATACACATGTTTCCTGTATACAGACGTAAGCATAGCTGCGTCCTGGGCATTTGCAATAAAAGGACACAAAGACATGAGGAAATCTGTCTTAAAGTTCCATGCACACTGAACCTTCTCAGCTACTGAGAGGACAGAGTCAGAAGACAGCTGGGTAATTGGCTGGGTGTGTAGCTAGACTGGTAGAATACCTGCTTAGTTAGGGTGTTTGAAGCCTTAGGTTTGCTCGATAACATCTCATAAACTGGGCATACTAGTATATACCTGTAATCCCAGAACTTGAGAAGAGGAGGTGGGAGGACCAGAAGTACAAGGTTATCTTCAGCAGTAGAGTCAATTTGAGGCTAGCCTAGGCTACATAAGACTCTGTCTCAAATATAAATAAATAGCCTTTTAATCTTAATAATGACATATCCTTATTACAAAGGATACCTTCCCAATAAAAACAACTGTTCAGGGTCTACAGAGATGGTTCAGAGGTTAAGAGCAATTACTGCTCTTCCAGATAACCTGAATTTGGTCCCCACACTCACGCTGGGTGGCTCAAACCTTCTATAACTCCAGGAGAACTGGTGCCCTCTTCTGGCTTTCACAAGCACACACATGTGGCACACATGCACAGAGGAATGTGTATGAGTGTCTGTGTGTGTGTGTGTGTATACGTGTGTGTGTGTACACCTAAATAAAAAATTAGTGGGAAAGTTTTGGCTGAAATATCCATGGACACCTGTGTGAAGACATGGAGAAGTACGAAGCACGTCAAGGTTAAGTTCCTGCCAATCTGGGAATGTAGAGAGACCCCTGCACGGGAAAACTTCCTTCCTTAAGACATGACCCAATGGCTGAGGAAACAAGTGACCCTATTGGAGTCCAGAGCTTACCAAGGGCAAGGAGTCCTGAGAAATACCTCAAACATATGTCAATATGAGAATTGAAACAAAGAAGGGAAAGGCTACAATGAATTCTTCTGTCAGGAAGAAAATGATTCCTGATGAAAGCATGGAGAAACAGGAAGTGTGAAGACGGAAGAAGCATGGGAAACAGGACGTGTGGAGAAGTAGGAAGCATGAGGGAGGAGAATGAGGAAGCAGGAAGCATGGAGTTGTAGAAGAAGAGGGGAAGCAGAAAACATGGTGAAACAGGAAGCTGGAGAAGAGAAGAGGGGTGTGGGGGGAGTCAGGAAGCTCGAGAAGACTGAAACATGAGAAGATAGAAAGCTGAGTGAGCAGAGAGCAAACTGAGGTGTTTAGGTGCCACATGGCTCCAGAAGTGATAAACACACTTTTAACAAGTCAGAAATGTACATCATAAACCAAAAAACGAGGCCTAGGTATGTAGTTCAATGATGTCTAGCTTGTGCATGGCCCTGGGTCAGCTCCAGCAACAAAAAAGGCAGACTGTTTTAAAAAAAAAAAAATTCTGAAACAATGCACAAGTAAGAAGAAAACAAAGGAGGAAAACAGAAATCTATAATAATAATGATTAACAAAACTAAACAATCTAAAGCAAGACAAGAAAGGAGGGGAAAAAAGAAAAAATGGGTTGAAGAGAGAGAGGGCTCAGTGAACACTGGCTGCTCTTCCAGAAGACCTGAGTTCAATTCCCCGCACCCACATGGCAGCTCACAACTGCCTGTAACTCCAGTTCCAAGGGACCTGACACCCTTACACCAATACACATAAAATACAGTTAAATTATAAAAAGAAAGAAAGAACAGATGAATAAAACAGAAAAGGAAAAGTAACTAGGCTTATTTGTTTACTTATTGTTTTGTTTTGTTTTAAAAGAGGGACTCAATCTGTAACCCAGGCTGTCCTCAAATTCTTAATGATTCTCCTCTCTCAACTTCCTGCACGCTAGGATTAAGGGTATGAACCAAAACACAAGAGTTATTTGGTATACTTAAGTTAAAACATGTCATAATTTATTAAATGGTCAAATTAAAAGGAATTTACCAGAACTAGTATTTGTAACATATATGATGCAAGAGTCATTCCCTAAATATAAATGAACAGACATCTTGGAAGCCAAAAGTTAGAAAAGATACACCATACAACTAACATAATAATATCTCCAGTACAGATCTATTAATGTCTCTAAGACAGCCCTGATGATAGGAAGCATTAGAAGAGAAAAGGGGTGATGTTTTCATGGTAATAAAAGCATCATTCCAGCAGAAAATATAATCATTGTAAATATTTATATACCAAATAGCACACAGGACACAAAACTTCATAGACCCAAAAGATGACACAGTCACAATTTTGGTTGCAGATCTTAATACAACTTGTCAGGTCCCAAAGAAACCTGGGACACGAATCATTCAGTATCTGTGACTCCACCAGCCTGCCCCACACCACCTCCACTCCCCCACCCACCACACACACACACACACACCCATCACCCTAAACCTCTCCAGCCTAGGGGGGCCTTCTCTTCCCCCAGCTTCTCTTTCCTTTGGCTCCTGGCTGGCTCACTCTTGGCTGTTGGTCCATGACTCCTCTCTCAGTCCACTTGCCCTCTCTCCTCTTCTCTTCCTCACTGCTTCTCCCCTCTCTCTTTCTCTCCTCTCATGGCTGGGTTCAGTCTGTACCCTTCCAGATGCCTCTGGCTACAATAGAAATCTTTCTCCACAGCCATACCTTGGAGTGGTCACGTCCTCATTTTCTTTCATTACTCACTCATAAGAAGATCAGGTAGACAAAAAGAAATAAGTAAGCAAGAATACTAAAGAAGAAGGTGCCAAAAGGTAGAGAACCGAGATAAAGTGGCCATACCCTTTCGGAACACTTCCCAGTTCATTCTGTAGATGTGGGGCATACGAGGGCCTGGCCAAAATATCACAAGAAAAGAAAACAGCAGATCAGCAATTCTTTAGGATAAAGATGCAAAAATCCTCAACAAAATACTAACAAACCAAATCGATCAGCATCTTAAAAGGACTATTCACAGATGGTATGAGATTGTTCAACAGATAAAGGCACTTTGCCACCAGGCTGAGGACCTGAGTTCTAACCCTAGGACTCACATGACATGATGGAAGGAGAGAGCCAACTCTTGCAAGTTATCCTCTGACCTCCACAAATGTACCAAGTTCCCACTGAAAGACTATACACATTTCTGAGGCCTCTCAGCTCTAAAGGCATTTCTGAGGCCTCTCAGTATTACACATCTCTCTCCTGGAGACGTGACAGTCATCCACACACGAATGTTGGGAACTTTCCATCATCTCCCTGTGTCTTTGTAAATGTTCTATTGAATAGGGACAGAATAACCCTTAGATGTTGACTCAGTTCCTGGTGTTTTGATTCAGTCCCTGGGAAAGGGGCAAAGTTACCCAGAGATTCCTCTTACCTCACTGGATCACGCAACTATTCTCCTGCCCCAACACAGACCAATCACTGCTAATAACCCTTTAAATAAGCCAATCCAATTAGTTGGAAAACAACCCCCAGACACCCCTTATTTCTATGGCTCTTTCCTTTAAAATTAGCCTCTACTAGCTATTTGGGGTCTCTCAGCTTCACGGATGCTGGGGGACCCTGTCAGGACAGAATTAATAAAATCTCTTGCTTTTGCATCAACTGTGGTGTCTGGATGGTGTCTTGAAGCAACTCTTCCCTGGAGCTTGGACTCCTAGTCCAACATTTTGGTGCGTTGGCCAGGAAACGAGTTGCTTCTGGATCCATTCCAGATCCAGTTGGAGGTAAGAACATATGAGCTCACTTTATTGTCTGTCTGTCTGTTTTGTTTCTGTTTATTGTAATTTGTGTCTGTATGTCTGTCAGTAATCTGAAAAAAATTGTACCTGTGCAGGGCCAGTATTTGAAAGGGACCAGGCAATGGGACAGACGTGTCCAAGAACATTCCCTGGCCAGCTGTGAAATACGCTTCACAGGCAATTTGTGAAACTAGGAGTGACCAGGTCGCCTTAGTTTCCAGGGAGTGTGGTTCTTATCGCCCACTCCTATCCAGTTTTGTATCTGAAAAAATTGTACCTGCGCAGGGCCAGTATTGGAAGAGATCAGGCAGTGGGACAAGACGTGTCCAAGAACATTCCCTGGCCAGCTGTGAAGGACACTTCACAGGCAATTTGTGAAACTAGGAGTGACCAGGTCACCTTAGTTTCCAGGGAGTGTGGTTCTTATCGCCCACTCCCATCCAGATCTGTAATATCAGTTTCATCAGTTTTATATCAGTTAGTTGCTGCGCGGCTCTCAGCCTTGAGTCTGTGTCTGTCATTTTGTATTGTTGTCTTTGTTTTTATGTTTTGTTTTTGAACTGGAATCTAATACAATGGGACAACAAATAACTACCCCCTTAACTTTGACTTTGGATCACTG
>JAQHUG010000276.1:1687757-1712772 GCA_028555095.1 Dicrostonyx torquatus | reverse complement strand
GGATGCTGGGGGACCCTGTCATGACAGAATTAATAAAATCCTCTTGCTTTTGCATCAACTGTGGTGTCTGGATGATATCTTGAAGCAACTCTTCCCTGGAGCTTGGACTCCTAGTTCAACACCCACTATCCCCTCCCCAAATAAATAGAAAAATATACTTAATAAACTAGGAAGAGAATGAATCATCTTAAAATGATGAAGGGCGTTTATGAAAAGCCCACAGCTGACATACAATGGTGAAAGACTGGAAGCTTTTCCCCTAAGATCAGGAACATTTTCACAGAAAATTGTACTAAGAGTCCTAGCCAACTGGGCGTGATAGCACACACCTTTAACTCCTGCACCTGGGAGGCAGAGGTAGGAGACTCTCCAGTGAGTTCAAGGCCAACCTGGTCTTCATAGTGAGTTTCAGGGCGGACAACCAGGGTTATGTGGAGAGACCCTGTCTCATTCATAGATAGATAGATAGATAGATAGATAGATAGATAGATAGATAGATAGATAGATGAGTCCTAGCCAGAACGAAAAAAATCCAAATTAAAAAGGAGGAAGTTCTTCATGGTTTGTTGCAGATGCCATGATTTTATATGCAGAAAATGCTAAAGATCTAGAAAAAAACATTAAAACTAATGAACACATTTACTGAAGTTGCAAAATATAAGATCAATGTATAAAAACAGATGTATTTCTTTTTCCAAGATTTTTAAAATGTTATGTGTTAGATCAGGTGTGGTGGCACATGCCTTTAAACCCAGCACTTGGGAGGCAGAGGCAGGTGGATCTCTATGAGTCTGAGGCCAGCCTGGTCTACAAAGTGAGTTCCAGGACAACTGGGGCTACACCCCGACATATATCATGCACTTACACACAACAGCAAATTTAAAACATTTTGTTTACTTTTGTTTTGAAACAAGGTTTCTCTGTGTAGCTGTGAGAAATCAGAAAATAAAATTCGGAAACAACAGCATCAACAAGAATAAAATGAGGAAATGGACCAGTTGAGCACGTGTCACAGTGTAAGGACGCACGTGAAAGCCAACATGGCAGTGCACATCTACAAGCGCAGCCTTAGGGGAGACGGCAGGAGGATCCCTCAGGCTTGCTGGCCAGTCTATTTGAATCCATGAGCTCCAAATTCAATGAGAAACACTGTCTCAACAAACAAGAGGAAAGTGATTGAAGACTGGCCTCCAGTGACATCCACCTCTGACTTCCATGCGCATGTGCACACGTGCGTACACACACACACGCACATTCACACACATGCACACACCACACACACATGCACGTGTGCACATGCACATATGCATGCACACACACATGTACACACACATACACACACACACACACACACACTGAATAAAATGAACTAGACATAGTGCTTTCCCCCTAGAATTCCAACAGAAAGAAGGCTAAGGCAAGAGGATCATTAGACCATTCCAGGCTACACATTGAGTTCCAAACCAACCCAGATACATGTGATCTTCCCTCAAAATAATAGTAATAATAAAATGCCAATATATTTAACCAAGGAAGCTGGGAATGGGGCATCAAGCCTGTAATTCTAGCACCCAGGAAGCTAAAGCAGGGAACCATGGTGAGCTTGAGATATTCTGAGCTACATAGTAAGTTCCAGGCTCTGAGTTACAGGATGAGACCCTGGTTCAGATAAAATTCAACCAAGGAGATGAAAGGTTTGTATACTCAAAACTACAAAAGAATTCTAAAATGAACTAAGAAAGTATAAATCCACAAAAGGATGTCCTTTGTTCATGGATTAGGAAGATTTAGCATTGCTAAAATGGCACTTCTCCCCAACAGACCTGAATACTCAAGGTGATTGCCATCAAAATCTCTCTGCTCCCCCTATCCCTACACATCCCCCTCCACACACACCCCACACAAACACAACCCCACACACAGACATCCCCCCACACCCCACATACATACACCCCCCATACACACACTCCACACACCACACACACACACTCCACACACCACACACACATACTCCACAAACCACAAACATACACTCCATACACACACACCATACACACACTCCACACACACACCCCACACTCCACATACACACACCCCACACACATCACATGCACACCCAACACATGCAGACACCACACACACACTCCACACACACCCGTCACATATCCCACACACACATGCCCCAACCCCCACCTCTTAGAAATACCAAGGCCCATCCTTACATTTATATGTAATTGCAAGAGATGGCCCCCTCACTCAGTCTTGAGCAAAGAATAGACCTCACCCATCAAACTTTCTGACTGAGAATTTACTAGAAAGCCACAGTAGTAAAAACAAAGAATAGAGCTACAGAACGGAAGCAAATTTCAAGTCAGGAAGTAAACCCACAATTATTTCTGAGATAAGGTTTCTTATACCCGGCTTCAAACTTACTATATACACTACACAAGGGCAACCTTGAATTTCTGATCCTCCTGCCTCCACCTCCCAAGTGGTGGGATCATAGGTGTAGGTGACCATCCAGTATTGTGGACACTGAGGGCCTCGAATGCTAGACAAGTACTCTACCAGCTGAGCTCCCCAGCCTCAAACTTACAATTTACAGTTAACCAATTTGTTGTTGTTATTGTTGTTTGAGATAGGATTCTATTGTAGTGCAGGCAGCCTCAAACTCCGAGTTCTGCCTGCCTCGACCTCGAGTGTTGGTACTGATACATAACAGCACACTTACCAGCAGACTAGATCTTAACAAGCCTGCCAAGACTGTTTGATGGGGAAATAATCTTCTGCATAAATGATGCTGGGACCAGAGATGTCCAAATACAAATGAATGGAGTTGAATCTGTATGTCTTTACTCAGAACAGAATTTAAAACCAAGTGTAGGGCTGGGGCTCAGTGGGAGAGTGCTTGCCTAGAACATTTGAGGCCCTAAGTTCAACCCTCAGTGCTGAAGAAAACAAAAAAGGCAAAACTACATAGAAGAGCTAAAACTCAGAAGAAAATAGGGCAAACCTTCACGGCCCGGATCGGGTGATGGTTTCTTCTTATGTTTGTTTGTTACTGGGTCTCACTATGTAACCCTAACTGACCTAGAATTCAACATGCAGACCAAGCTGACTTCAAACTCCCAGAGGTACCACCTGCCTCTGCCCCCTGAGTACCGAGACTAAAGGTGTGTGCCACCACAACACTGGCAATGGTTGCTGACTCATGATGCCCAATGCACAGATCAAAAAAGAAAGCCGCAGGGCTAAGGCAAGAGCACAGTCAATAATGCACCTGCCGTGCAAGCGTAAAAAAAGACCTGGGTTCGATCCCCAGCACTGTGCAAAAAGTCTGGTTTGGTGGTGCATGCCCTAATCCCAGGGCTGGAGAAGAAGGGACTGGAAGATTCCTTAGGCTTCCTGGCCAGCCATCCTAATGTAATCAGTGAGTCCCAGGTCCTAGTAAGACCGTCTTCTAAAAAAGATGGATGAGTGCTGTGGGACAATGGTCTGTATCCTCTCAATTGTATTTTAATAAAACACTGATTGGCCAGTAGCCAGGCAGGAAATAGAGGCAGGGCAACGAGAATTCTGGGAAGAGGAAAGTTTCAGTCCGCAGTCGTGACCCAGCCACAGAGGAAGCAAGATAGCAAGATGTGACTGCCTCGCCAAAAAAGGTACCAAATCACACAGACAAGAATTATGGGCTAAGGTAAGTTATAAGAATTAGTTAATAAGAAGCCTGAGCTATAGGCAAATCCATTTATAATTGATGTAGACCTCTGTGGGATTCTTTGGGATGGGCAAGACAGAAACCTCAGACAACAGATGGCTCCAGAGGAATCACACTGCAAACTGACCTCTGGCCTCCTCTACACACAAGCACATACAGGTTCACACACACGCAGAAGATAGATTGGGATGTCATTCAGATTTTAAAGGCTGTTCTACATCACAAGACTATCAAGAGAGTGAGAAGGAATGCGTGACCAGTAAGAGGAGGGAAACACCGCAGGTCGTATGCCTGATGAAGGTCTTGTGTTCTAAACACAGAAAGCCAGCAGAATGTGACAACAAAAACAGCCATTTAAACTGGACACAGGAGCCAGGCCTGGTGCTTGCCCATCAGCCAGCACTTTCAAAGGTTGGGTCAAGAGAATTGTGATTTTTGTACCTAGCCAACGCTATAGAGTAAGAGAATAAATACAATATAGGGCAAAGGACCTGAACACACACAACTGGCCATCAGGCACATGGAAGCAACTCAGTACTGTAGTCATGGAGACAGGTGAGCTCTCACAGGGCATGCTCAAGAGCCTGGATTCACTCCGGAGCACCAAAGTCAAACTGAAAAACTAAAGTAGTTTCATATCCAACCTGGTCTACAAGAACTAGTTCCAGGGCAGGCTCCAAAGCTATAGAGAAACCCTATCTCAAAAAACAAACAAACAAAATACAAAAAAGAAAGGTTAATGCCATTGACAATTGGAATCCTTATGTATTTCTAGAGGGATAGGAAATATTTAGTCAATGTGCCATACCTTCAAATATAAAAATATATAATTCAGCAAGTCTACCTTGAGCATATACCCAAAAGAAATGAAAAAACTAAGGACCAGCAAGATGACTCAGCAGGTAAAAGTGCTTGTTGCCAAACCTGTTCATCTTAGTTCCAACCCTAGGAGACCCACATAGACAAAAAAGAGAACCAATTCCTACAAGTTGACCTCTGACCTCCACATGTACCCAACACACGCACACACAAATGTTTTTTTTAAATAATTAAAAAAAGAATTGAGACAGGTGTGGTAGCACGTGTGCCTAATCCCAGCACTTAAAAGGCAGAGGCAGGCAGTTTAGAACTCTGTACGTTTGAGTCCAGCCTAATCTACATAGGAAGCTCCGGGCCAGCCAGGGCAACATAATGAAACCCTGTCTCAACAACAAAAATTGAGAACAGGTGTACAAACTAAAATTTACACACAAATTTTCATAACCCCACATGCATATCCATAAATGCCCAATGTGACCAATCCATGCAATGATACACTATTTATCCCTTAACAAGAATAAAGTACTGACACACGCTCCAACATGAACCAGCCTTGAAAATATTATGTCAAGCAAAGTAAGGCAGACACGGGAGGTCAGGCATTGTACGATTCCACTCACGTGAACTGTCTACAGGAGACAGACCCAGACAGGGGGAAGCAAAGCCACCAGGGACTGGGGAGAGGTGAGGAGGTGAACTGCTGGTGGTTTTGAGGCTGATCTGAGAGTGAGGAAAAGTTCTTGAATACGTCAGTAGAGTGGGTGCACACCGCTGGCCATGCGCTCACTGCCACTGCCACTGCCATCTGCATTAAGTGGTTAAAACAGTCAGCTCCCACTACTGTATTTCACCACAATGGGACTAATCAGCGAGTGTACACGAGACTTCCACAATATGGAACACCTGGCCTCATTGCCATAGGAGGACGTCTAGAGAACCCACCCCAAATCCAATCCTTCATTACAGCCCATCTCACTCTAGGCCAAAAAGCAAGACTCACCAAGGTGTGGGGAACGAAGAAGACATACCAAAGAAGTTATTTGCTTTAAAGCAATATTTATAAACAGCCACCAATATTTATAAACACCAAAGAGACGTGTACAGGGACAGGGGACCCAGAAAACGGCACAGCCCGAGACGGTGTATGTTTGGGAACACTGAATGCCCAATGTCTCCTTTTTTCCACCCCCATTTTCATCAACAGGACCTCCCTTGGCTCTGGGCCTTGGTGTCTCTCCACAGCACCATCTCATGACTGGGACTCTGGCTCTCTCAGGCCAGGACATCTCCCTAAACCCATATCCTTGACCAGAGTGGAGGCAGGCTGGGATTAGCTGCTATCCCGCAATGATTCAGAGGGTGACCCTTGACAACCACTTTTGACCCAGGGCAGCCAGCCTTTTCCTGAAAGTCTGGCATGGCACTGAGGTAAGAACAATCCTAGCCTTGTTTATGGCTCACCTGGAAGGAAGCCTTAAAGACAGGAGTCAAATCCCACATCTTCCCCTGGATCTTCCACCCACCAGGAGCTTCACTGCCAAGGCCTGACACCCTCACACGTACATGCAGGCAAAACACCACAGCACACAAAATAAAATAATGCATTTTAAAAGAGAGAGAGAGATTCACAGGCAGGGGTTACAAGATGGAGAAACAAACAGAGGCTTGGTGAGTTAAGAGATTTGTTCCAGGCCATACCAGCCGTGCTGTGAGCGAACACAGAGAAGCCTAACCCAGGTGTCCCTCCCCTCTGCTTGCTGAGCAACACTGCCTCCAGGGAGCTCCTGCTCAGTCTGCAACAGTGTGAAGGCCCAACCCAACCACTGCTCCCTCCTTAACTGAAGGGTCCAGCCCAGCTCTCTCTGCAGAGAACGGGCACGGGCACCGTGTGGAGGGGTGTGCTTAGCACTCCTTTTCAAGTAGCTAACGACACTGTGAACAGAGGGAGCAAGCTCGGGGAAAGAGCTGACTTGTACAGGGTGTCCACTTCCACCCCTGGAGAATACACATCATATGCATACATGTGTCCACAAACCCAGCCAGCTACTCCTCCTCTCCCTCATGCACTCTGGCTGTCGCCAGCCTCAACGATATACCCACAGGTTGTCCATCACTCAAGTAGCAATGGATACCACTGGGCACATGATAGCATATTGTTCACAGCAAAACCCTTGCCAGGGTCAGGCCCTGGCACTTGACATGAACTGCTGCCACTCTTGGCTCTCCCCAAAACACTAGAGGACATCATCACTGACCTGAGAAGATGCAGAACCTGAGACTTAGAGGGGAAAGTGACTTGCCCAGGATCACATGGCTACCTAAGGGAGGCAAGAATGGGTTGGAAAGTTTGTCTAGCCCAAATTTTTCTTAGAACCCAATATCACCTGGACTTTTCTGGCTTGCACTAGAACCAGACATAGTAGCCTGTTGTCATTGAGTTACTAAGATCTACCTGACTCCCAGGAGGGGCTCTGACCGACCCTGAGTGAGTGATGGCCAGAGAGCGGTTGGGTGGGGCGGATGGTGTGACAGGACATGGAGGGGGATGGAGGCAGGGCTAAGCACACGGCATGCATACTCTGACAACAGAACTTACCACCTGAGGAAGGGAGGGCAGGGGCGCCCAGAGCAGTAGCCAATAGAGGAAGGAAGAAGGAATTAGTGAGCGTGGGAAGCCTGGAGGCAGCCTGGGGCCTGGGCACCCCACACCTATCCTTCCACTCACTGGCCTGACAAGAGTGAAGGGGTGAGGAGGGGCTGCCTTAAGAGTCACCTGCCATTTGCTTGGCAGAGACCAGCTGTCTGGGGCTTGACATTTCTGGAAGGCCACATCTGGGCTTTTAGAGGAGAGATGGAAGAGCAGACAGCCATGGTAGAGCAAGGCATGGGCTCCAGCACAGATGTGTCCTGATGGCACATCTGCTTGCCGCCTCTTAAATTTTCATGCGCCTCAGTTGGGCGCAGTCCCAGCACTTGGGAGGCAGAGGCAGGTGGATCTCTGAGTTTGAGACCAGCCTGTGGAGAGAGTTCCAGAACAACCAGAGCTACTACACAGAGAGACCCTGTCTCAAAAATCAGAAAATTCCCATGAGCCTCAACTCTCCTCACTGTTTTTGGGAGCCAGAACCCAGGCAGAACCAGTGAATACAACCAGGACAGGGTCAAATCTAGAAGCAAGGCAGCCAGCCTGCTCCCGGGTCTGCCAGGAGAAAACACTGTCCCTGATCAACGGTTCCAGCAGGAGGGAAGGCTACCGATGGCCCTCAATGACAGGGAGCCAGGGAGAGCACATATGCCCTCTACAGTCCCTACTCACATGTCCATGCAGGTCTGTGTTCAGCAGCATCAGGGCGCAGGTGAGCGTGTGGATCCCATCTAAACAGAACACAAGGGATTCTCAGTGTGAGAAACCACTCATTCCCACCCAGGGTCTCCCACCTGCCAGCCTAAGGAAGCCAGACATCTGCCCCCAAGCACTTCAGGGCCAACACCTGGATGATGCCCAACTCCCCAGAACCCCTTAACCACCCTAGGGAGGCTCTTGCCCAGATGTCTGCCCCTTCAGACAAAGTTATCTTGTACCTTAGACCTAGGAAAGGCTCTGAACCCCAAGCCATGTCCCTATAATAGCAATAAGAGACTTAGTCCCTCAGTTCCCATGATTCAGATCCACCCATATGACAAGTCCTGCCCCTACAAGTGACCTGCATGGAACTCCCCCTCCTCTACAGAGAGTCAGCACCGTGATGGGAGACAGGGAACATGGACTATGCCAAAGGACTGAGTACAGGAAGGACTTACAGGCACTGGGAACAGAATGACAATGAGCAAGACTCGTTGGGCTCTCCTGTCCAGCAGGCCATCTGATATTCACTGGACATTGTATTGTTTTGTTTTTTGAGGCAGGCTCTCACTCTGTAGCCCAGGCTGACCTCAAGCTTGAAATAGTCCTCCTGACTCCTCCCACCAATTCCTGGAATCTCAGGTATGAGTCACCACACCCAACTGTAGTCATTTGATCTTAATTGAGCACCTAGTATTTGCCAGAACATATGGCCCACCTGGGCCTGCCTGCAGGACAGAGGTGACAGGTGGCCCAAGAGGGGGAAGACCAGGACTCAGCCAGGCAAGGAATGTGGGAGGTAGGTCAGGAAGGGCTGTACCTTCTGACGTTCTGTCATCTGGGTTACACTGGCAGTACCGGCGGGAGAAGTGGGTGAGGACTCGTTCTCGCTCCTGTGTCTCCCCCATCAGTGGGAAGGCCTTCAGGAAGGTTCTAGAATGCAATTCAAGGTTGTCAAGTGAATCTCAGAGCCTCTAATTCAATCTTCTCACTGGATAGAAGACTTACTCCCCACACACAAACACACATGAGAACAGTGTTCCTGTACCCCAGTACCTGGGTCTGGACAACCTCTGCAGGCCCAGGAGAACACCCCAACCCTCCAGGGTATCCTCTGGATTCTAAGACCTCAGAATTCCTTCTCTCTCTCACTCTGTCTGTCTCTCTATCTCTCTGTGTGTGTGTCTGTCTGTCTGTCTCTCTCTCTCTCTCTTCCTCTCTCCCTCATTCCTGCAGCACCCTTTTGGAAGCAGGCAGGGGGATGGATCTAAACAAGGCAGATGGGCACCTCGGAGCCAGTTATGAGTTTGTCCTAGACAGCCAGCCCCACCCACCAGCATGCTCCTCTTCAACCTTTCCTAACTAGACCCCTGCTCTCCATCAGTTGAGCCCTAGGCCCACCCCTGCATTCTTATTCCCCCACCCCAAGTCTCTATGATTTGTTCTTCATTTTTCTGAGGTATGGAGTTGTTTGTTCTGAGATACTGTCTCTCTACATAGCTCTGGCTGTCCTGGAACTCACTGCATAGACCAGGCTGGCCTTGAACTCAGAGATCCACCTGCCTCTGCCTCCCAAGTGCTGGGACTAAAGGTGTGCACCACCAGGCCTGGATTCCTTTCGTCTTTATCTCAGTCCCTACTCCTCCTCCTCTTCCTCTTCCTTCCCCCTTAGTCTACCCTCTTCATGTGCTCAGGGCACCTACCCCAGCCTCCCAGCTAGCACCCCCACACACACACATTATATCTGCCTTGTAGACACATATGCAATCTCAACCCACCCACATCCACTCAAAACCTTTCCCTGGCTCCCCAGAAACTCCGGAGAAGCATCCATATCCTTCATATTGTGGCCCTCCTGTCCCTGGACCACATACCCAGGTGCTATCTCCCCACACCGTCTTCACAATCAGGCAGAGCAACACTGTTCTGGGCCTCTGGGCAGGCTGGGACCCCTCTGGGACGTCCTTTCCATTTAGTAATCCCTCTCAATACCAAGTTCAAAGGTCAGTTCACTCTTAGGGATACCTGGAAGCTGATCCCAAAACCAGAGGGACTGGAAGATGGGGCCAAAGGCGGTCACCCAGGTCCTAAGCACACCCTTTCCTTGAGAAGGGAAACCCCAAGATGAACCTGTCTGAGCCTCTGTCTGGACTCACAAGACAACATGTCCTAGTTTTGCTACGGTTTATTTGCTGTATGGCCCAAAATATCTGCAATCTCTGAGATGCCTAAGACCCCTGGGACCTACAGCCAACCTTTCCCCTTGAAGATCTCCAAGCCATTCCAAACTGGAGTACTCCTGAAATTCAATCCTAAGTGATCTACTATTATAGAAGAACATTCCCCACCCGATATCCGGTTCTCCTCCTCTCCCTGTCTCGCCTGTATCCTGTCCTCTTCACTGTGTCCCCTCATATTCCACTGTGCTTTCTTTTTCTTTTACTTGATAAGGACATGTGAGAGCCTGCATATATGTCTGTGCACATGTGTGCAGGATGCACAGAGGCCAGAAGAGGGTAGCGGGTCCTCTGGGACTGGAATTACAGATTACAATTCTGAGCCTCTTTGTGTGTGTGCTGGGAATCGAACCTGGGTCCTCTGGAAAAGCAGCCAGTGCTCTTAACCTCTGAACCATCTCTCCAGATCCAAACCACTGTACATTCTAAATTCCAGCCCCATCCTTCCAGATCCTGATTCCCAGGGGCTCTTTACCAACCCCCCAAGCTCCACATCTCCTCCTCCACACTCTTGCCTACTCCCGGGCTCAGTCCCACCATTGCCTATATTCTCACTATCTCTGTCCCAGCCGCTTCCCCTCTATCTCCTGAGCAAGATCTCATGTTCATCTATCCTGCTCACTCCACGGCATCCTCAGGCCTGTCCTCTCCCACAAGACCCCTTTGGAAGCCTTCACACCACTGGATTAAAGACCGCTAGTACACTGCTATGATGCTGCTCCACACCCACCGCCTTTTGCAACTCTACAGGTTCTGGACAGCTCTAGGAACCAATATGCAAGGCCCCCGGCCCAATGCCCACACCTCTGGTGGTGAGCCAGTCCCACTTAACACTGTCTTTCTGATTGCCCTCATCTTGGCGCACTCCAAAGACTCAGCTCAAGATAGAGCTGCTTACAGTAGAGCAATATGCATCCCCACCAGTGGCAGAGTGCACTTCCTTCAGCTACAGGTGAAGCAACAAGAACCACAGGACTGACACGTGACAGCCACCTTTTCCATGGGTGCATTGCCAACAGAGCCCTTGAGCAAAAGACAATCCATTGGATCCTTTCTTGGGGCTGGAGAAACAAATCTGGTCTTGAGGGGCTGTAAGCACATAAGCACACAGTTGCCAGACTCTGAAGGCATGACACTTACGGAGCTGTGAAGTTAAGCAGAAAGCCTTCCAGAAGTAGAGGGATGGGGGGGGGGCATTCTTGCTGCAAGGAGGTGGTAAAATGAGGATTCACCACCACAAGGGGAGAAGTTGCTGAGTTGTTGGATATCTGCTACCCATAGTTTCCCTTCCCTACAGCTTCACCAGAGGGGTAAAAATTGTGCAGCAAGTCATGATAGACCTGGAATAACAATCTAGATGTACTGTTCTACTACCTGTGGCCACTGTCCCATCCCAGCTCCACTGACCTGAGTGCTCTGTCCAACGTGAGGCCTGAGAAGTCGAAGAAACTGAGGTACTCCCCAGCGACCAGCCTGCTGAACTCATTGCTGCCAAGAAAGCATCACGGGATGTCAGTTAGAAGTAGGCCCCAAGATGGCAGGTACCGGGGAAGTGGGCCCCAGAGAACCCTTAGCCGCCTCCCAGATCCGTCCCGATCCTCTGGTCTCTCAGCTCAGAGAGATCAACCTTGATGTGGGAGCTCAGGAGAGGCTGTTTCAGCCAGCACAGGTAAGAGCCTCCTCAGTGAAGGGACTGGGGGTGAGGTGATACCAAGCTGGGTGAGTGTCCCCAGCAAAGGAGATGATATGACATCACATCAAGCCACTGGAGGGTCAACAAGAGGTGAGGCAGGGGCAAGACCTCAGGCCACAGGAAAGACCAGGCCATTTCGAACATACACATTCAGCGAGAGAGCCTGGCTCAGAACAGGGTGTGTCAAAGCAACAGAGGAAGACACTCAAGATCAACCTCTGGCTTCCACATACATTCATGCATACACACAGATGTTCACATGCACCTCACAGACAGGGGAACCAGACAGAGACAGACGGGGGAGAGATAAGGAAGATGAAGAAGAAATGAAAAAGAGAAAAGTGGCTGGCTGTGTATTAAAATGCCACTTGTGAAAAAGAGGGTCAAGTGTGAATCATAGTCCAGCCCACAATTTTTATTTATTCATATTTTTGGTGGTGGTATGAAGGATTGAACCCAGGGCCTCATGCACGTAAGTCAAAGTGCTCTATGCTGAGCTACAGCCAAGTCCTATTTTTAGCTTATATATTTCTGATAGTGCCTCACTAAGTTTCCCAGAGTGTTCTTGAACTCACTGTAGCCCACGCAAGCCTTAAGCTTGTGACCCTCCTGCCTCAGGCTCCCAGGAGCTGGGATAACAAGCCTGCACCACCACACCTGACCAAATCAATGTTTTGAAAGAGAAAATAAAATACACCAAATATTCGAGATAATGAGGAATTTTTGTGAATTTTGTTAACTGTTATAATGGAATTATATTTTAAAAATTTTGCCGGGCGGTGGTGGCACACGCCTTTAATCCCAGCACTCGGGAGGCAGAGGCAGGCGGATCTCTGTGAGTTCGAAACCAGCCTGGTCGACAAGAGCTAGTTCCAGGACTGACTCCAAAGCTGCAGAGAAACCTTGTCTCAAAAAACCAAAAAGAAATTTTTATCAGCTAGAGATACAGCCTAAGTACTTGTGAGTTGAATGATAGAATATGTGAATACACTTCCAACAAATGTGGCAGGGAAGGCTGTAGGACGACAGAGGAAAGACTAACAGAAGATCAAAGCTGAAAGCTGGCGCATGCGCTGATACACTCCCATGATCCCAGCATCTGGGAGGTTGAGGCAGAGGGATTTGGTGACCAGCCTGGGCTACACTTTGAAGCCACATAGTGGGCATAGGAAAAGTTTGATGTATTATTTATCTGCTTTGTGTATGTTCGAAATATTCTTAATGAAAAACTTGAAATAGAAACAAGCGAGAAGTTGTGTTGATGTTGCTGACGGTGGCATGAGTAGCAGACATCCACTTCCAATACCCTAAGCCCTCCGTGCTTGGAAAGGGAGGTTTCTAAAGGGGGCACAGATGGCAAGAACCCATCTGGATGAGGCTAAGAAAAGAAGGGGGCAGAAGCTACCTAGGGCAAAAGACATGAGAGTTGGAGATAAGGAGTTGGAAATTTCACACACACACACACACACACACACACACACACACACACACATCCCACTTTTTGAATGGAAAGGGCGAACAGCAGAAATTCCTGAAGGAGCCTGCAGAGGGCGCTATGGAAACATGGACGGAACCCATCCTCCCAAGCCTGCCAGAGGAGTACATGAGCTGTGATTTCTGGAAGGGCTCAAACCCACTGCCCAAGGCACGGAAAGCTTCAGAGGGTGCAAAAAGGCCTCCTAAGACTTAAAGCCCGATCTAAGCCTGAGCCAGGTCAGATTATCTCCCTTAGCCTTGTGAGTGGCACAGGAGACTGGCCAGCTTCCCCCACCCGCAAGTCTTGCTGGGGTGATGGAGTTCCTGTGGATAGAAAGGCCAAGGCAAGGGCCATACTGTGTTCAAACATACTCAGAATATGTCACCCACATCACACACACTCACACACACCGGGTCCCCAATGCTTCTCAGAACTTCTACCTGCCTAGTGTCCTTTGCACCCTATCTGAAGGATGTGCTTTTGGATGGCCAGTCCCTTCAGCTGTTCCCAATTAGACAGGCTGGCTTAATGAAGACGGGGACCGTTTTTTTACCTCCAGTTCCCAGGCATTTACCCCAGGTCCTTCCACCTGACCCCAATGGGTAGAGCTCCAGTCCTGTCAAGTTATTCTGTCCTTTCTTCTGCCCTTCATGACACCATAACCACATCCCCCATCCCGCTCCAGCCCTGAGGGGCCGCCCGTCACCACCCCCTCCCTGACAGCAGCCACCTTCTCCCAAGCAGCCCAGAAAGGAAACAGATTTAGGGCGAGGTCAAGAATGAGGACAGTGACAGGAGGAGGTACTTGAAAGCCTGGGAAGAGCTCCTGGCACCAGTCACCCCTGAAGGAAGTCATCGGCACCCTTTTCTAAGTCTGCTTTGCCTGGGAAAGGAGTTGGGGAGACACACTCACTTCTTGCCCAGTTGCCGAGCCACATCACAGCGCTGGAAGCCCTCAAGGTGGTAGAGGCGGCGGGCCAGCCTGCGAGCGGCTTCACTGACCCCCTGGCATCCATTGGCCAGTGGATCTGTGCCACCAGGCTCCAGTCCCTCGGAGCTACTCAGCTCTGAGTCCGAGTCTGACAGGCCATCCTTGAGGCTGGTGTCGCTGCAAATGGAAAGGAGGGGATCAGAGTTCCTGTACGTGGCTAAGAGGGATCCCAGGGCTCTGAAAATCCACTGGAGGGGAGGGGAGCGAGCGGAAGAGGCAAAGAGGCTTCACTGCAATGGGAAAGCATCGAGCCAGGCTTCCAGAGTAGCTCAAGTGAAGTCAGATGTGGCTGTGCCCTCACCATAACAATATGACCGACTCTGAGCTATTGGAATGGAAGAGCAGAGTGCACCCTCAAGACTGGATGCTGGGGACAGACAAGGTGACCTTGCAAGGGCTTGTGGATTGTAGATACTGTCATGCCAGAATGCTTGGCCGCCTCTGAGTCTCACTCAGTTCCCCTATCTGCTCGGTGGCTCCCCAGCACCCAACCCAATTCCCTCCTCACCTGGCAGAGTTCAGCAACTTGTCCGTGTCCTCGTCATCCTCATCGTCCCCTCCTGAGCCCCCAGGTCCATCTTCATGGAACCCATTGGGCACCGATGCGAGAGACAGGTGGCTCAGGACATTCTCTGAGCGGCTGCTAGAGATGGACCGCCGCAGGGGGCTACCCAGCTCCCCATCACCACCAGCAGCTGCCCCCAGATCCCCCTCAGTGCCCAGCCCAGTTCCAGGCTCAGGGCTGTCTCGAGCCCTTTGCTGGATGAGAGGTGTGAGGGGGGCCTCAAAGCTGACACAGCTGTCGCTCTCGTCAGTGAGACTGAGCACATCCAAAGAGTCCAGGCTGCTGTACTGGGTACCCCGCAACAGCTCTGACTCCAGAATCTTCTCAAAAGTTGCACTGAAGCCATCCCGCACATCTGGTTCCCCGGAGCAATCCAGCCTAGAAGGCAAGAGCAGAGTCACCATCCTACCTAGTTGTACCCCATACTAAGGCTAGCTACCACACTCCCAGTCCCTAGGAACTGACCACACACACATGTGCACGTGCGTGTGTGCAAAACCCATGCATATCCACACACCTCCGGTGCAAACGCCAATATATCTAGCTAGACACACACACATGTGCCCCCCATGCATACTCACACGCCCCTGTGCATATACCAATGAAAAGGTTGGAGCTACGCTTATGTCCCCCTATATGTATTTACACACCCCTGTGCACTTGCCATTCAGGCAGGCAGGCCTACAGCTACACTCTTCAGGACTTGTGTATGTTCTCCCCAGACTTCCTGGCCTTTAGACATTGCCTGCCCATCCCCACCTCCTTGTCCAGTGGTACCCAAAGACCGGTTTCTCTACCTTCTACTAAGAAACAGACTGTAACTGCATGGGCTGGGATAGACACATGGTTCCTGGTACAACTTATTCAAAGCGCCAGGAAAGTTCCCTGGGAGGGATGAGCAACAAGACCTGCACCCCTGGGGTCATCTTGAGGTAGGAGAATGGCCCAGATAACCTGCCCTTCACATCTGGAAATTATAAGTGAACTTAAAGCTCTACTGTCAGCTGGGGAGGCAGAGTGCAGCTCATTATGGCTTGTGGGGGCCAAGTGCTGGGGTGGGGGACAGAAAGCCTGCTTGCCTCTGAAATTCCCTGAAGGGCTCTGACTTTTCAAAACACTCAGAGGCTGAAAATGGGGACAGGAAATCTCAGACTCCCAGAGAGACTAAGGGGCTAGCCCCGGGCCATATCACTAGAGTTAGAAATGTGGGGGCCCATTCGGGGTACCCACTCACCCCAGCTGAGGATCTTCAGCTTCTGGACAGAGACTCCTGGAGAGATCCTCCTCCTCTGCTGGTTCACTAGCCCTCCAGGACCTGGATTCCATGAGATCTTCCAGAATGTTCCCATCTTGTCCCAAGGCCAGGCCATTGGTGAGAGAGAGGCTAAGGCCGGGCAGGGCCACATCTGGGTCTCCTATGGACTCCATGGTGCCCTCTAAGGTGCCTGTCTTCTCACTGCCTAGACTGCTGATGTGGCTGCCTGGGCCTTCCTGGGCTTCAATTCCATTCTGGACCCCAGGTTCCCCTTCAGGTTCCGGGCTGTGGTCCTGAATAGCAACTCCTTCCTCACGCAGTTCACATGGGAGCTTTTCTTCATCCATGACAGTCACTGCCTCCACCTGACCCAGCCAGCCCTAGGGCTCCAAAAACCTTGGCAGAAGATGGAGAGAGAAAGACAGAGTCAGCCGGACAGGGCAGAAGTCAGAGAATTGAAAGCCCTATGAAACCAGTGCTGGGGCAGCCTGTCAGAGGCAGGAAGATGGCCATAGTGATCTCCTTAGTAACTTCCAGTTGAGGAATGAGCTCAGGTTGCTTCCCCCCAGCTTTCCTGTGGCCCGTGGCTGGGCCTTTGTACCCTAGCTCCTGCCTTCTCTATTACTTCTTGGGGTCTCTGTTGTGTCTCTCAGAATCCACCAAAGTCCCTTGAGGAAGACCCAGGCAGTGAGGAACTGGGCAAGTGTCCCACAGCTCTTGAAGGCCCCTCTGCAATATTCCTAGTAAAAGGAGACAAAACCCCAGGTTGGTCTTCGCCCGCCATGTGCCTCTCCACATATTCTCAGCCCTGGCTGCGTGAGACAGAGTATCCCGCATTTATAACTAGTGGAGGAAATTGACCCAGGAGTTGTTTTTAAAGGGGGCACTAAGAGAGAAGTCCAGGAAATGAACAGAAATGCAGCTGGATGCTGACAGGGAGCATTCCAGGGAGGCCAGAGGAATGCCTGGAGGAGACAGCCATCAGCAAGGGGCCCCCCAACCGTGAGCCGCTGTCCAGGGTGCTGGGCGGGTGCAGGGCTGCACTGAGGCAAAGCGACAGAAGAAAGGAAGAAGGGGTCCGGGGCTCCCTTCTTCATGAGGGCTCCCACAGGAGTTTGTCAAGTCTTAAGGAAGAACTGAAGAAAGACCTCTGAGAAGCACTCTGGTGAAAGCAAAGCAGGAAGAGCCACACTCTGCTCTGCCCAACCTCCAGAGGCTTCCAGCCCAATGTCATCCTAGCTAGGAAGTCAGAAGCCATGTGCTATGGGCTGTGGCCTCACTCACCCATTCTCTCCTCTCTACCTCAGCCCCCTGTAGTCTAGGCTACCCTCCCAAGTGACCTCACCCAGAGGCTTGAGCCAGTCCGGCCCCAGCACCCTGGAAAGCTGCAGAGGTGCCTGGACCTTTCCTGTTTCTGGTTGAAGTTACTTCCTTGCTCCACTTGGGAGCCTTGATGACCCTCAAGACCTGCTTTCTTCTGGAGAGGTCTATCTGTGTTCAGGAGAGGCTGGAGGAGAGGGAGGGGCCAGCTTTCTGGGCAGCAGCAGAACAAGCTGCAGAGTGGAGATAAGAACGTGAACCCTGGTGTCTGCCTGATCCTGAGTCTCACCTGGGAGACAGAGGTCAATTCCAGGAGGACTTTGCACCTATGTGAGCCCACAGAGGAAAATGAGTTCAGAGCTCTGGGGACTGGGCCTTTGAGGGGAGCTCAGCTACTATAAACCAGTTAAAATTAACCCTGGGTTTGCAAACACTGAGGAGAAGATGACTGGAAAGAGAGGAATCTGTGGCCTGAGCCTAGCCCATTGTCACTACCTAGAGTTTGGATAGTTTTCGGTTTTTCTGAGACAGGGCCTCTCTACATAGACTACCTAGGGTTCTAAATTCAGATTTTACACACACACACACACACATACACACAAACACACACGGAAACACACACATACACACACACACAAATACACACATACACACACAAACACACACACACACAAAGCCCACAGATTTAAAGATCTTCAAACCAAGCTCTAAGCTATCTGGCCCTGATGCTGGGACACTAGGGACCCTCAGGGCTCAGTACTGAGTAAGGGAGTTCTTCTAGTCTGTCCTATATCCCTGCTGTCACCGTTGCTATTTCTAATGGTTCCCTCCAGTGGTTCACCCAGAGGAGGGCAGGAGGTCACCTCTTCAACTGAGACTCCAAGGGGAATATAGAAGGGAAGAGAGGGAGTGGGACAGTTGCCTGCTGCCTGGGTTCTAGTTCTCCACTATCTCACCAACCCAGGGCAGCAAGGATTGAGCCCCCTATCCTGCCAGATGTCTCAGACTCCTGCATGCAGGCACAGAGGTGGAGCCTGGCAGGGTGGGGAGCCCCTCTGGCTAAGGTTCTGTCTGATCTCCCTGAAGCCACTTGAGGGTGTAAGTGGCTCCACCTGATGTTCAAGGCACAGAAGACCAAAGCTAGGGGTATGGACAAATCAAGGACTTCCTGGGTAACCTTACTAGCAACTGCTTCAAGTTATCCCAGACCTATCTGCCTTGTCATATCCCCTTGAAGCTTCGAGTAGGATGGAGTTTCTGCCAGTACTGGGCACTGGCCCGTGCCCTCAGTTCCAGAGCTGAACAGACAAGGGGTGGCATTGAGCTCTACTCTAGGCAAGGGGCCCAGAATGCTTGCCTGGGCTGGGGGCCAGTAGAGCCCAGAGTAGTTGAGTCTTGGGAAGGATACACAGAGGGGATGTTTCAAGGCAAAAGGTGTGAAATGATGTTCCAGGTCCTCACTCCGAACCATGATGTGACCAGGGACTCACTCTCACCTCTATGGCCTGTGTGAAGCCAGAGGAGTGGAAAGGTGACACTAAGGTCATGGATGCTAAGTGGGGGCTAGTCACAGAACAGCAAACTCCCCAGGGCTAGCAGCAGCTGAGCTTGGCTCTCCAGTGCAGGAGAGACCGAGAGGCACACACTGGGAAAGGCTTTGTCTGAAATCCCACTGCTCGAGATCGGGGCAATCTCCCTCTGGAGATAGAAAGACAAGATGTGCAGACTAAACCCTCCCATGAAATAAAGACCCTAAAACCTCAACCAAGTGAGTCAGTCCAAAGCAAGCAGTGGCTCCTCCTGCCTCCAACCCTGCTGGCATGAGCAGAGGTGAGGAGCTGGGCCACTGAGCATCTGTCTCAGGAAGATGCCTGCAAATGACAAGCCGGCAGCATTCAAGACCCACTGTGGCCTGCTCTCAGCCTGATCCAAGCCCCTTTCCAGGAGTCTGTCACTACCCACAGCCCTTGGGATGACCTTGGGCTCAGTGGCCTTTTAGCACCAGCGAAGATGGAGACCATCATGATAGTAAAAGCCACACATTTTCCGGATGTCAACTGCTCCTCAGATAACCCTGTCCCCTTCCCCATTTCCCTGATGGCAGCTGGAGGATACTGAAAAAATAAATAACACAGCATGCCTCCCTCCTCCCAAGCCCTCCAGCAATTCCTATCTCCCTTAAATGAAAATCCACTCTCCCAGCATGGCTTAAAAAGACCCTGCCTGAGCTCACTCTGCTGCCTCCTCCCCAGCCACACTGGCCTCTTTCTGCTCCCCAAGCTCATTCCCATCTCAGGGCCTTTGCACCAGCCGTACCCTTGGCCTAGAATGTCGCTTCCCTGGATCATTCAGTGACTGTCTTTCCTGCCAATCAAGGCTCAACTCCAAGGCTTCTCCACCTACCTGCCCTGTCTGACTACTCAGTCACACTTCACTGAGCTTTAGAGTGTTAAGGAAAATAGAAACTCTTCTTTTTCAATTAATTAAGTTTCTGGAGTGAGTGTGTGTGTGTGTGTGTGTGTGTGTGTGTGTGTGCGCGCACGCGCGCACATGTATGTGCAGGTTCACGTGTGTGTGTGTGTGTAAGCCAGAGGTCAACATGGGTGTCTTCATCAATTGTTCTCCATCTTATTTTTTGAGGCAGAGTCTCTCACTAAACCTAGACTAGCTGACCAGTGAGCCCCAGGGATCTTCCTGTCTCTGCCTCCCCAGCAGGGGCTACTGGAACACACCACTGCACCCAGATTTTGAGGGAGGGTTGGGTTTGGTGATAGTGGTGTTTGGTTTTAGTTTGGGTTTGTCAAGACAGGGTTTCTCTGCATAGTCCTGACTGTCCTGGCACTCACTCTGTAGACTAGACTGGCCTCAAACTCAGAGATCCACCTGCCTCTGCCTCCCAAGTACTGGGATTAAAGGCATGTGCAATGACTGCCAGGCTACACCCAGCTTTTTATATCAATGCTGGAGATCCAAGATGGGGTCCTCAGTCTTGCTCATCAATCACTTGACTGAGAGCTATCTCTGCAACTTCCCAAAACCCCCTATATGTTTATTTCCTGGCCACCTCCCTGACACTAGGATGTGAGTCTAGTCAGGGCAGGGACCTGTCATGGGCACAGCAGTACAGAGCCTGGGCCATGCCCAGCACATAAGGATGCTTTATAAATATTTTTTAGCTGAGTAATTTGATTATCCTCCTCTCCGTTTTGGCAGAGCCTAGGAAACACTGAGGAACAAGCTCAGAGCAAGGCTGATACAGGGTTAGGCAATTCTATAGTCCTTCCCATGCTGGGGTACAAGCCAGAGGCTGTGGAAAGCACCAGGACAGGCAGGCAGGTTCCAGGCTGGCTTGCTCTGGGAGACAGATGTATATAACAGGCATTTGTGGGTTCACACACATGTGCATACATACTCAGGCCCACACAACCACATAAAGGGAAGGAGACAGTTCCTCTGGGTGTCAAGGTAGAATGAGAAGCCTTCAAACCTAAGGAAAAAGTCAAAGACAGCTAGACATACATTACTGAACACCCAAGGTAGAAATCCTTCCACCTGTAGAGTCTGGAGACAGGAAAAGGGACAACCCAGAACTTCAGGATGGGGTGATAATGGGGAAGAGAGGCACCTTCACTAACCATAGCTTCACACAGTGACAGCAGATGGCTTGGTGGAGGGAGAATAAGCCACCTGATGGAATAGGGCATAAAGCAGAGTCATGACAGGGACCAGGAGACGGAGAACTACCCAGGACAGGCAGAATCTAAGTCTCTGGGGTGTTGGGCCCAGGCAAGGAATGCAGAAAGTTCTGAGGATGTTCTGTAAAGGTGTTGAGGTCACAGCTGTCCCGAGGATCAGAGCTGAAATCTCTGGATTTGCCTCCAGTGTGTGGGGAGCTTGGGAAGAGGAACCGCTGGCTTCCCTCCCCACATACATCAGATTCCAAACACTCCCAAGCTGAGGATCTTGCTTAGCACCTGATGGGGGTTGGAAGCCCGCCCCAGATGGAATCTCACCGTGCAAAGCACTCAGAGTCTGTCTGGGATGTGGCGGATGCTCCTTGGGCGCCATCCGTTAGCTGTGGTACTTATACAACAGTCTGTTTAGGGAGGGTCACAGACCCCTGAAGCCCACACACAGACCACCCAGAGTTCCATCTCAAAGTTGCCTACTGTCAGGGACACAGCAGATTCTTGTGGAGTTTTGGAAGTTCTGGGTCTGGGCAAGCTTGGACTCCAACTTGACCAGTCCCCAAGAACCTTCCACCTCAAACCCCTGTCCACAGAGCTCCACCAGGGTTCCCTGGCAAAGAAAGAGGGAATGTTCTCATTTGTAGACCTATTATCTACCCCCGGGACCCACCCTGAGCCTCCCATTGGCCCCAGTGCCCTCCTCCCCACAAATCCTACTGTACTGGTGAACTCTCTAGCTTACAGAATTATTAGCACACAGCTGGGTTCTTACAGAAATGCAACACATACATGTACATACAAGGACACCAAGCATGACAATCAGTGTAAAATGCTGGCTGGCATATTGCAAATGCTGAGAACAGACCCTGGTCAGCTCTGTCCCTCACCAGCCTGGGGCCCAAACTGGTCCAGACCTCAGCACTTCCAAGGCTCCACAGGAATCTATCAAGCCCCTGACAGTGTGGAAAGAAGGCAAGTGTGAGGGGGATTTCTGGGGGGGGGGGTATCCCTAGACCACACATCTCCTTCTCTGTCTCTGCCTCTGCCAGTCACAAGGTCGGAAGGTCAGGCTCGCCCTGTCATCCAAGAGGTACAGGGGTACAGGAACCTTCCCAAGTTGGGTCACCTAACTACTTCACTATCCCACTCCCTCAGGGCAGGAGAAACCCAGGACAATATGGGGAACATGACCACCCAAGAGCCTTGGGACCATCTCGCTTCCCACAAGCCCTGTAACCTCAGGAAGGTCACTCACCTTCCTAAGCCTCCTCCAGGCCATCCACAAAATGAGACAAACCTATTTCACAAGGTGACTGAAGGAAATGGGGTGGGGGCTGCATTCAGGGAAGGTTCTCAGGTCTTCCAGAAGCTTCTCAGGTCTTCAGGGGAACCAGCTGGCTGCCCATGCCCTAGGTGGAGGACTCAGAAGAGCAGCACAGAGCTCAGGCCATTCAGCCTTGGAGACCGTTGTCCTTGGCAACTGTCAGAGCAGGTACCAAGGCAAGAGCTTCAGAGGTCCAGCATAAGGGAGGGGACAGAGAATGACTCCTGTGGGACCAGTGGGGCGAGTAGAGAAGGAACCCTCACCATTAGGCAAACTCTTAAGGCTTAGCCACACCAGCACTGCCTCCCAAAGCCAGCTCATGACTACCTCCAACTCAAGGCACATGAACCACACAAGGGGATAAGGAAGAGCCAAAAATCTGGGTTTCCAGTGACTGTCCCCTTCAGGTAGGGAAGCTTGGAGCTGTTAACAAGCCCCGCCCATTCTGTCCACTAGGAGGCCAACCTCCTGCGGGCTGTGGAGGTCCAGGAGGCCTCTCACTGATCTCAGGGATGAGTGCACATTTGCATCCATCTGTGTGTGCCCACTGGGACTTTCAGGGCCTCTCTGCAAAGGTCATCCCTGACATCCACTAGCTTTCCCTCTTCCTACCGCCCCCAGACAACTGGCACCCTTATTTGCTTAACATTTGCATACATCAGCATGATTCTTTAGAGAAATCTTAACATTAATGAAATCCACAGTCTCTGCCTTCAAACCCCAAGACAGGTAGAACAGGGAACTCCACCGGCCCCCAGCTGACCTCCTTGCTGGGTAAGACTTACACTATCTAGAAACACAAAGAGCCAGGTTGTTGTGGCCTGACCACTCTGCCTTCCTCCAGCTTCAGACCACTCACCCTGCTTCAAGACATCTGATCCATGACCTGCATGCTGTGTCAGACGGCTCTGTGCTGCAGGGTGCATAGAGGAAGACTGCTCATTGCACAGGCACAGTGCCTGAGCAGCATTCTCAGTCTCCTTCAGTAACCAAGAAGGTGAACCCAGAGTTGCCCCTCCACTTCCCGCCCATTTCAGATGCTCATGCTCCTTATTGGCACCCAGGGAACCCCCTCTCTTTCCAACTTCCTTCCATCTGGGTTTCCCCACCCACCAAAGACCCTAACTGCCTAATGCCCCTTAATCCCCCCCCCACCAATCCTCTCCTCCCCACCCTCCTTCCACTTCCCAGACCTGTCCTGGTCCTGTTTCAGCTTAGATCTGACAAAAGTTGTGACCTCAGAAAGGAAAAAGCACAATGCCAATGCCACAGAAAGAAGGTAGCGGGGCTGTGCTGGGCAGTCCACAGCTGCCTCTTCTCTCACCGCTGGCCTGTAGAGAGGACACCTTGACTTGCTTGGCAAAGCCTCAACAGGAGAAACACAGGGGAGTCAAGACCCTGAACATCCAGAAGGATGGAGGGGAGGGATGAGTAGGACAGGCCTGGGAGGAAGACGGGAGTCTCGTGTTAGAGGAGCTGAGGGACAGGCATCTAGTTGGCATGAAAGGTGAAGTGTAGAGCAAGCGCCTGAAGGTTACAGGGGAAGTGAGGCTGGGGGCATGAACACACGGATGAATGTGGGGTCAGCAAGGCACAGGTGGCAGGCACTCAAAATGCACCAACAGGTGAAATCAATGTAAAGTCCTGGCCGGGCAGCTGTGCAGGGACTGAGTCCTGAAATGCTCTCCTGGAGTGCTCCCCTGGAGTGCTCCCATTTCAAGGGAGAAGAAGGGAGCTAGCAGCAACACATGAAATGGGAAGCAAACAGGAGAATGATTGACCTAGAAGCCAAGAAAGCATCTCAAGGAAGGAGACAGGATGTAGGGTGTTGCAGGCAAGGATGGGAAGCTGGTGCAGCTGTACCAATGTGGAGGCCACTGATGACCTTGAGAAAAGCAATGAGGGACCTCACAACTGAGTAGAGTCTGAGAGAGCATGAGGAGAGGATGTAGAGCCCCGACAGCCTTTGCTAGAGAGAAGAATGATGCAGTGGCCCTGGCTGGAGACAACGAAAAGAACAATCTTTCCAGAAGAAATAGCAAGGTACTTCCTGATGAAACGGCCTTACAGAGAAGGGAGCTATGCTGCAGAAGGGACACTTGTCTTCAATCAGGCAAGAGGTGATAAAGTCTACGTACACAGGCCAAGGGTAGCCTTGGGCAGGAAAGAGACACATGGTCCTGGCCCACATGGCAGGAGGAAGGCAGGGCAGAGGTGCAGAAACAGGAGAGGTGAACTTGGTCCAGGCAACTGAGGAAGCTGGGACTTCTGTTTCTGTTTTTTCAACGGCTTTGGCTGAAAGGAATGTGGGCAAGGAGAACCCAAGTATGCTGGATAGTTTTATGTCAACCAGACACAAGCTAGAGTTATCTGAAGAGGAGGTAGCCTCAACTGAGAAAATGCCTCCATAAAATTCAGCTTTAGGGTATTTTCTTAATTAGTGATTGATAGGGAAGGACTCAGCCCATGGTGAGTGGTGCCATCCGTGGGCTGGTGGTCCTGGGTTCTATAAGAAAGCAAGCTGCGAGGGTGTGGGGAAAAGGGAACACTTCTGCATTGCTGGTGGGAATGCAAGCTGGTACAA
>JAQHUG010000276.1:1647041-1657567 GCA_028555095.1 Dicrostonyx torquatus | reverse complement strand
TAAATAAATAAATCTTTTTAAAAATATATAAATAAATAAATAAATAAAGCTTGCCTGAAAATAAGAGGGCAAAACTAAGCCACTAGAGGCCAGGCAGTGGTGCCGCACATCTTTATGGGAGACAGAGGCAGATGGATCTCTGTGAGTTCAATGCCACCCTGGGCTACACAAGATCAATGCAGAAAAACATCCAGGTAGTGGTGGCCTACACCTTTAATCCCAGTCCTAGGGAGTAACATTCCTTTAATCCCAGCACCGAAGGGGAATATAAAACAGGAGGAGACAGAGGCTCAGGGCTCAGTCTGCAGTCGTCCAGCCTTGGTAGAGGTAAGACTCTTCTAGTGGCTTGGTTGTTTTGCTTTTCTAATCTTCATCTTGAACCCCAATATCTGTCTCTGGGTTTTTATTATTCGTGCTACAGACTGGCTGGCTCATCCAGGTCCAGGGAGGAGGCAGGGCGTCTCATCATGACAGCCAGTCACAAAGGCAAGGGGCTGGGGACATAACAGGATGAAGACATAGACCTCTGCTGAGAGTGAGGTTTGGGGCAGGGGAGGGCAAGCTATGTAACTGAGACAGAGTGATATCTGAATTGCTCCTGGGGGCTCCGAGTGCTGTAATCTGGCCTTCCCCCGTAAAGGCCCTGAATCTCCCCCACCATGCCTTCTCCCACTCTGGCCCTGCCACCTGCATGGAACCTTCTCTGGTGCCTCCTTGCTCTCATGAGCAAAAGCACAGCTCCGGGTCCAGTCTCCTCACTTTTCCCCTCTCAATGCTGCACCCCCTCCGTCTTGTACTTTGAAACCACCGTTCCCTAATACCCTCGTCCCACCTTACCCCTGTCCTGACAAATGTCTGCTTGTCCTTTGGCATCTTGAACCTCCTCCAGGAAGTTCTCCTACACATTCTAGGGTGGGCTCTCGGTTGTCACAGGCCTAGTGACTCATCCTCCTCTCTCACTACAGACAAGTCCTGCAAGGGCAGGGACCGGCCTCCTTCAGGCTCAAGCCTAACCCAGCACACAGTACGCCCTCAGTCATGGCTGCTGAGGGTATGTGTGGGTTCACTGGCAGTGAGTGCTTCACTCTGTGTGGGCTTCAGCTGCAGATCAGGCAGTCTGGAAAGCAGGGATGAAGAGGAGCAAGATCATGCCCTGTTTCAGGCCCAGGCATCACTTCCCATTCCAGACTTCACTGCCACAGAGTCCCAAAGGAAGGGAAGAACTCATCCTCATATTGTCTTGTCCCCTCCCTGCCTCACTCACTCACATACACACACAAAACACATGCAAACCCCAGCCAGAGTGACCATCCCAGTGCCCTTTTTAGCCAATCCAGTCTCAATGACCTCTTTTCTTGGCTAGTCCCAGAGAGAACTTGCTCCCAGCTGGAACCTGCCCCATCCTTCCTTCCTTCCTTCCTTCCTTCCTTCCTTCCTTCCTTCCTTCCTTCCTTCCTTCCTTCCTCCCTATCCCTCGGTCTCCCTACTTCCTTCCTGCTCTTGCTTTTTCAGGAAAGGTTCTAGTGAGGTCCCCAGATTCAGCTGCCCGCACTAGGACACACACTTACTCTGTCAGCCATGCCATCATGGGGCAAGGGGATCTGATTCAGGCCACAGGCACCGAGAACACAGAGCAACAGAAAGCAAGAGTCCTCTTGCCCCTCCCTCTGCTCCCAACTCTAGTAGGTCTAGAGGGCCCCTAGAGCTCACCCTTGAAACCTGGTGGGGCCTTGTCACCCTGCCTGGCAGCAGGCCCTTCTGAGAGCCTCTTCAGCCAGCCTCTGAGTCAGGCCCCCTACCAAGTCTACCTGGTGTGGTCATGCCTCTCTCACACATGCAGAGACATTTATTTTATTAAATAAAACCGAGGAAAGCTCCCAAGAGCCAGAGGGACTTGGGGGAGCAATACCACCTCTTGGACATTAAATGTGTGCATGATTAACTATCACCACTGCTGCTGTCAGCTCCAAGCTCCTCCCCATACTCCTCCTTCCTCCCTCCCTCCCCTTTTCCACCTCCTCCTCCACTGATTTAACCTTTACAATCACCCTGGGGAGTGGGGGGAGTTTTGTCCTTATTTAATTCATTTTATTGTATTAATCTTTTTGCTGAGATAAGGTCTCATCTGGCCCAGGATGGCCTTGAATTCATTACACAGTCAAGGAGGATCTTGATCACCCTGCCAAGATTTTGTGGTGCTGAGGATAGAACCCAAGGCCCCATGCATGTGAGCAAGCATGCTACCAACTGAGCTACTCACTCAGGGGGCAGAGTCTGGTGGATGAATCTCTGTGAGTTCAAGGTCAGCCTGGTCTACAAAGTGACTTCGTGGTCATCCAGGGCTATACAGTGAGAACCTGTCTCAAAAACAGACAAACAGAAAGAAAGAAAAAGCACTTGGTGCTCTCCCAGAGGGCTAGAGTACAGTTAGTTCCGGAACCCACATCCAGTGCTCCAAACCAACTGTAATTTGAGTTGTGGGGGATTGGATGCCCTTCTCTGGCCTCTTCTGTCACCTGCACACATGGCATGCACACATACACCTTTAAAAAAAAATGAGGGCCAGGCTTGTCTTTGATCCCAGCATTCGGGAGGTAGAGGCCAGTAGATCTCTGTGACTTCGAGACCAGCCTGGTCTAGAGAGCAAGTTCCAGGACAGCCAGGGCTACAAAGAGAAACCTTATCTCGAGAAACAAAAAAGAAAAGAAAGGAAGAAGGGAGGAAGAGAGGGGGTGGAGGAAGGAAGAAGGAAGCAGATTGCTCAAACCCAGACCAGAGTCCTCCACCAGGCCTCACCATGTTCCTTGCTGATCTTATAACACTTCACAGGCTTGGATGCTGCCACCAGTCATGCAAAACAGATGGAGGAGACATTTCAAGAAACTCAATCACTATCTATCAATGATGCCAGGCCATAAATGGGCACAAGATCACAGTTCAATCTTAGTGAATCACCCAAACACAACAGTCTGCAGAAACCTAACCTGGGCCCTCCTGCTGGAGCTCTGTCCACATGCACAGAGAGGAGTCCATTTCTCTCATCCACAGATAGAAGGAAATCCCATTTTGATAGAAGGAAGGTAGTGAGCCCTTCAAAGACTGCTCAAGCAGGTACCTGCGCCTCTTCCCTAGCAACCTGGGGAGCATCTCTACTCTGTGGCCACCAGAGGGCGCGCGTTCCCTCTCAGAACTCAAACCACGACGGTGTCTTTTGCCAGCCCGCGAAGGCTATCTCGTAGAGGGTGCAGCATTTTCGGGAAGAACCTCCCTGGGATACGGCTCCACCCTGGGCATGGATTCAGTGTGGGTATAACGACACTCTGCCCTTTGACCTTCCACTCTGGCCGCACCCCACGCTGTGGTCTCCTGGAGGCTGTTCGTGCGCCCCCTCCTGGTTACTGAGAACACAACGGCCTGGCGGTACTGAGGCTTCGAGGGTGAAAGTGAGGATAAGTAAGATCAAGACAGAACTTACCTGTCGTGGGCCAGGAGGTGCCTAACGGGGATATACTGAACAGAGAGAGGCTGTAGTGGTCATCGCTAAGTACTCTGACGTGAGTACAGGAAGGGTATGGGAACTACACTGAATGTTCAGATTATTAGACGCTTCGTAAGAGAACGCTGAGGGACCACCAGATACGTACTGGGAGCAGCGCCTGATCCCTGGAGACTGTTAAAAGCCACTAATCCTAAAAAGAAAGGAGAGCACCAAGTAGTTACACGGTGGTGCTGTGGGTCCCTGAGTGGGTGTTTGATAGCAAACAGTTGATCCTAGGGCCATACTGAGTAACACCTTGTAGAGGTGAAGAAACTGCATAGCAGCTGGGGGTCCAAACCCACAGTACGAAGCAGTAAGTGGGTTTAGGGTTATGGTTACCAGGGTAAAGAGGATCATAGCATGTACTGGGGACATGGGCAGTATCTATGAGCAGTGGACACAATGCTTGACACTGGGTGACAGAGCAATCGACTCATACACTGGTTCAGAACGGTATTCCGCACCGTGCTTCAGGGGCCTCTCCCCAGCCCCTCCAGACTGTGTCACTGTGCCATTTTCACAGTCAGAATTTAGATCAGACATCCCTCAAGAGGTTCTGGCTCTGACCAGAACCTGTCCATGATTTCCTAGTTTGTTGGGGTTGGGGAAGACGCTGCATATGAACAGAAGACAGTCTTCTTTTTCTGCTTCCCCCAGACACAGAGGGAAGTAAAGGCAGGTCAGCCTTTAATTCCCAGAAAAATAAGGAGCCCCCCTCCTCAGCCCCTCCTACCAGGCTTTGGCCTCCTGGCCCAGCTTGCTGGCTGCTGGGCCGGGAGGGGCTGCCAGGCTCGGCCTCCTGCCCACTGCGGGGCGCCGGGGGAGGGCGGCGCGAGGCTCGAGATGCCGCGTTGCCATGGAGACGCTGCCGCATCCTGACTGCTCCTGGCAACGGGGTCCCGCAGCCAGGCAGGCGCTCGGCGGGGACCCCAGGGAGCGGGCGCGCCAGGCTGCCCACGGCGCCGCCAGACCCCCGGGACACGAATCCGGCTCACCCCTCCCCAAACACCCCTCACTACCGCTCCCAGGGGCACACACATGTACATGCGCGCCCCAGCTGCAACAGTCCAGGCGGAACTGCAGCCCAAGCCCTCCCTGCAGTCCCCACTCATTAATTCAGCAAACATTTGCCGACCGTCTCAGTGCCAGGCGCGAGCTGGCCACCGCGGATGCAGCGACGAGTCACACCGGGACGCCGCACAGCCCCCGCCCCCATCTCAGCCCGCAGGGAAGGCAGACACAGAAACACTGCGATCAATACTGTGACCCCAACAGCAGCCACCGTCGACTGTGTGCTAAACCCATCTCAGGCAAGGGTTGAGCAGGTTTTGTTTTTTGTTTTCCTGTGACCGTTGAGAAGCACAGTGAGAATCCCCGTACACCACCACACCCTCTCCCCTCCCCCCCCCATTTTTTTAAACAAATGAGAAACTAAGGCCAAGGAGGGCGTGTTTATTCTCCCGAGGCCACACAGCAAGAAACAGAGCAGGCCTTCTAATTTGAACCTTTACCACTTCCGGGCACTGTCCCTGCTGTGTCTCCAGAGCGTGACCAAAAAGAATCCCACTCAGCCAGTGAGACATCAGGGACACAGATCTAACCTTGGGTCTTAGAGGAAATGCAAACCTACCAGGCAGAGCAAGAGACAAGCAGTCTAGGCTGAAAGAACAGCTCTTGCAACGCAATGGAGAATTTCAGCTAACAGGCTGCAGGATAGGAAGAGTAAGGACAGAGAATGTGATTAGAGAGCCGAGTCTGACAGGGCAGTGGTGGCAGAGGCAAGCGGAGTTCGAGGTCAGCCTGGTCTACAGAACGAGTTCCAGGACAGCCAGGGTTACACAGAGAAACCCTGGGGGCGGGGGGACCGGAGGAGGGGAAAAAAGAATGTAAGTCTGAAGAACTGGGGGGTATAACTCAGTGGTAGGGGTTGACCTAGCACGTGCAAGGCCGTGAGGACCTGGAGTGGTGTGGAGTTGGCCCCTGTTAACCCAGGCCAAGGAAACTAGACTCCATTCCTAGTGGAGCTGGGAGCATGTGAGCACGGGAGGGCATGCACGGTTGCTCTGGCAACCACCTGGAAGGGGCAAAGCAGGAACTAGGGAGCATGCAGTGGCCTAGCCTCCCCAGCCAATTTCACTGAGAAAGGAAGGAATTTGTCCTTCTTACTCTCCCAAGCAAACACCCTTCTATCTGACTCAGGAACTTAGGAAGTTGCTACAGAGCTTCAAGTATAAGGTTCAGGAATGTCAGGTCTCACCCGGAAACATCCTTTAGACAGACATGAGGAAATGCCCGGGCTAGACCGCCATAGGGACATATTCAAAGAGAATAGGTCTAGAGAATCAGAGACAGAGAAAGTGTGTCTCAGCCTCACAAGAATGGAGTCCCCTGCCGGGTGGTGGTGGCACACACCTTTAATCCCAGCACTCGGGAGGCAGAGGCATTTAGAGACCAGCCTGGTCTACAAGAGCTAGTTCCAGCACAGGCTCCAAAGCCACAGAGAAACCCTGTCTCGAAAAACCAAAAAGAAAAAAAAAAGAATGGAGTCCCCTGCAGCCTCTCCTGCCGTGACAAGTATATCTGACCTCTGCCCAGCAGACCCTGCTCAGGGTACCCCTCTAAAGAGACATAGAACCCAGGCCCCCAGCCTCCCTCCTTCCAAGGTTAGCCTAATTTTTTCCCTTCCATGGATTCAGGTCATTGCTCCTCGTCCTCTCTCCCAGGCGCCTCGGAATGTGACTAATTCCCTCCCTTCATTTACGGGTCCTGTTACCTGGGAGGTATTTATAGCTCAGCAGCCTGTCTCCCTCTCCTGCGATTCAGCTGCTCTCCCCCAGGCCATCACTCCCCACTCGGCCATCTTTGCCTCCCATCTCAGGCTTCTCACCCTGTAATCCCCCTGACAGAATAGAGCTGGGTGGGAGGGGCTGGGACCTTTTGAAATCGAGGGAGGCAATGTGCCAGTGATATGCCCCTTCCTTCTTGAGAACTCCAGAAACCCTGGGGCCGGAGGAGGGTGACTATTGCTGACCTCTCTGTGACCTTAACGTGCAGTCTGATACTAATAACAGGTAACAGCCATCAAGGGCTCACTACCAGCTGTTATTACCACCCTCGGTTTGTAGCATGGAAACTGAGCCTGGAAAAAGTCAAACGGTTTTGCTCAGATCCTTAGGACCAGGCAACGCTTGCTTGCGGGCCCACCCTCCAGAACCCTGCTGGTGTGTGGAGAAACTGGCCTGAAAGCAGGCTGGGGGGTTGGTGAGGGCTGAGGCACCAGGGTTCCTGACCAAAACCCAAGTCCCACATTGCCTTGGCCACCTGCCATTTCATCTGCCCTCGGCTTGTCAAGAAAGAGCACCAGAAAGAGGCTACTGGGTTCCCACACTCTGCCTGCCACACAGTGGCCCTGCTCCAGGCAGAGTCCCTGAGGAGCATAGGTGGAGGCACAGACCTGTAATCAAGGGCAGATGGGGTTTCTACGGCCATGGACAGTGGGAAACTACAGCAGGAAAGAAGAAAATTAGACCCCATGGGGGACTTACAGGCAGTTTCCGTGTCATAGTTGCACAACTGCCTAAGACCCCTTCACACACCAGGAGGTCTGAGGCCGAGGGGTAGGCAGACCACTCAATGAGCCCAGAGTCTCTGACCAGAGATTTGACAGTGTCAGCAAAGTGATTACTAGGAGGCAGAAATAGAGCAGAGGGCCAAGTACAGAGGCCAACTTCATAATTAACTCACCAGAGACTCGATTTCCCCATCTGTAAACGGGCAGACATCACATCTCACTCCCAAGAAGGCATGAGAACTCGGGGTTGAGAGACAGGCAGAAGCTAGCAGCTGCCATGTGAGGATGGCGCAACTGTGGACTTCAGGAGTCTGTCACTCTGCCAGGTTAGTGTGGGGCTAGAGACCAAACCCAGGGCTTTGTGCATGCTAGACCGGCACCTACCAACTGGGCTTCTTATTTGCTGTTTGTGTTTTCAAAAGAATTGAGGGGGAAATGTTCAGGACAGGGTTTCTCTGTGTAGCCTTGACTGTCCTGGGAAAAAATTGCTATGTAGACCAGGCTGGCCTTGAACTCAGAGATCTGCCTGACTCCCATCTCCTTTGCCTCCGCACTGCATGAATGCAGTACCCAAGAGGGCCAAAAAGAGGGCAATATATCCTCCTAGAGTTACAACCGGTTCTAATCACCCTGTGGGTACTAGGAATTAAACTTGGGTTCTCTGGAAGTGAAGCCAATGCTCTTAGCCACTGGGTCATCTCTCCAGGCCCTATTTTGTTTTCTGAGACCCAGGCTGGCCTCAGACTCAAGAAGAGCCTCCTTCCTGGTTGGGGTTACAGCTGGGTTTGCTGGTCTGTCTTCTCCCCCCCCGCAATGAGGAGTGAACGCTGCCGTCGTCATTATTTCTACATTTCCATTGTGTTCTCTACGGTACAGCACTATATCACACACCCAGCCAAGCTTTGGCATCCTCTTTGAGGGAGTCACCCTGCACAATGCCACAGGGTCCAATTAAGAGCCCTATCAGGGGGCCACATTGGAACTAGAAGCCCCTATCATACCCCCTTGTGCTACCTCTTACCATGAGGTGTCAGGAGCAGCCTGCAACAAAATTCCCCAGTTATTCTGATGTCTGCTCCTGCGAGTCAGGTCCTATGGCAGCTGAACCAGCCCTTCCCACGGCCGCGGCACAGAACAGTTACAGGTTATACCAACCTAGCTGACCAAGAGCTGTCACAGCAGCACCAGTAGACACACTGGGGAGTGTCCCTGTAGGTAGACTGGCCTCTGAGGCGATTTAAAGGGGTGAAAGCAGGCCCTCTCTCCCTCCCCTAGGAAAGAGGAAACCCCATCACAGGTAAAGGATATAAACTTGGAGAGGTCTCATCGGTTGGCAGAGGTCTCCCAACACCCAGGAGGCAGGTTCAGGCAATGCCTGTTTAGACGCCCGTAATTCCTGGTTCTCATACTGATTGCATAGCCAGAACCAGGCTTGGTTAGTGGGCTTCAAAGCAACCAACTGTCCTGTGTATGCTGGCTGGCTGAGAGGAAAGCCAGTATGGCAGGAGACTAAGGTCGGAGCAGACAGGAGGCATGGGCAGTGGGGCCTGGAGCAGAATTGGAAGTCAGAATCTTTTTCTTCAGTCTGGATCCTTAGAGTTTTGCTGTGTGGCCTGGGACAAGGCCTACCCTCTTTTTGAGCCTCAGTTTGCCCAGACTTCCTTATGGAAACTCTGATCTTCATCTCTTTAGACATACTAACAGAAGAGATACACTGGAAGGCCCAAGAGGGGTCCGTGCCCACATTGCCACCCTCTCCCCACCCATGGGCACACAGGGTCTTCGTTGAAGAAACACGGTGTATACAAATAATTAAACAGAAGAATTGGAGTGATTAGGGCAGATGATTATTGTCAAATTATGATTTATCTTGTAGTGGAATTAGTATTCCCCCAAAGGGCCCGGCGTGGCGCTGCGCCCGCCACGGCCCGTGATTAATCGCCGTCTCCAGAAGGTCACCTCCAGCCACTGCAGATTAACTCAGTGGGGAAACTTCTTTCCGTAATTCAAGCTGTTGTTCCCACAACCTGTCATCCGCCTTGGAAAAGGACGATTTCGTCAGGGAGCCCGGGGCGGGGGCCGGACGTCTCCCCAGCCCCTCCCGGCTGCAGACATGATATATGGTGCGTCCCGACACGGGTGACCGCGAGGGGGGGCGGCGTCAGCCGTGGGGTAGGCAGCGGGAGGCAGCAGTGGGGGAAAGGTGGGGGGAAGCTCCGGCAAGCACAAGTAGGCTGTGAGGGGAGAGCGCGCGGGCGGTGGCAATTAGGAAGAAAATTGGATTTTTCAGCGTCCAGAGGCAGCTGCGATCTGCGGTGTGCAATGCAGTCAGCCCCCACCCACCCACCCGCCCGCCCCTTCCAACACACAGGCACCCAACTCTAGCAGGCAGAGACTGCCTAGGAAGGACGGAGAATTGAGGGCACCGGACCTCCCTCATAAAGATTGGCAACATAGAGCCAGTCCCGAGCAGGGCAGAGAATTGCCTGTTCTCCCTCCCCTCAGTGGATTGTGCCACCTGGAGCATGAAATGCGAGCAGAGCAGGCGCAGGCTGGACTGAGGAGGCCCTGCGTGGGCAGGCAAAACCTGGCAAGCTTAAGGCTGGGCACTACAGAGCCCCCCAGCGGTCAGAAGGGATCTGTGGAGGAAGAAGATCTCACCTGGGCCCCTAAATCAAGAATGCATCCCAACCAGACAGGCCGACAAAGTCCAGGCCAATGTCACCTCGGGGCTCCTGGGACACCTCAGTTAGGCAGCCTAACTCAGCATGACCACTGCCCTCTGTCTTCTGCATTAAGACTGTGGATCTAAACCCCTCCTCCTTCCCAGATCCAGCCTCTCCCACCCTGGTTCCCTGAATAGAGGGAGGTGCCCAGGAGCCCGACCACTTCAGGTGCAGCTGAAGCAGGGTGATTTCCTGCTCCATAGCTGTGCTGGCTTCCCAGCACCCTCAGGATCACCTCCCAGATCCTTCCAGGCCATTGTCCTTTAGGAGTCCAGCTGCCCTGCCCCCTGCTCTTCCTCCCCACCTCTAGAAACACTAGCTGTGCACTTATTCTTTAGGCCTCCAGGCTTCTACCAAACACCCTGAAATGTGCCTCCTACTCCCAGCCGTCCTCTTTCCAGCTCATTTAATCCCATAGGAGAGAAGGCGATCTGGGCTCATGGATCACCCTTACAGCAACCATGCTCTCTCCAGGTCTCCCCCACCACACCCAGCACTCCAGGGGAGCACCCTACATCTACGCACTCCAGGAACTGTGTAGGGGGCAGCAGGAGATGGAGCATTGTCTCCATCCCCTAGTCCTCCACCACAATGCACTTGCCAGAGCTCTGAACGGAAGGCAGGGCAGAGGACAGAGGTGGGACCTCTAGCTGGCAGGGCAGAGGGCAGAGGTGGGACCCCTAGCTGGCAG
>JAQHUG010000276.1:1613683-1638746 GCA_028555095.1 Dicrostonyx torquatus | reverse complement strand
TCAGTTCCCAGCCCCCACATGGAGGCTCACAACCATCTGTAATGAGGTCTAATGCCCTCTTCTGGTGAGCAGGTATTCATAATAAATAAATAAATAAATAAATAAATCTTTAAAAAAAAATGGCTCAGTGGTTCTGAAAATTTTTAAGAAGTTTCCTACACCCACATTGGGTGGCTCACAACACCCAGTAGCTCCAGTGCTAGTGAATCTAACGCCCTCTTCTGGCCTCCAAGGGTACCACATGCATGTGAACATACATGCACACAGAGAGAGACATATATCAATCAAAAAGAAAAAGCCGGGGCTGGAGAGATGGCTCAGTGGTTAAGAGCACCGACTGCTCTTCCAGAGGACCTGGGTTCAATTCCCAGCACCCACATGGTAGCTCACAACTGTCTGAAGATCCAGTTGCAGGGGATCTGACACCTTCACACCAATGCACATAAAATAAAGTTAAATAAACCATAAAAAAGAAAAGAAAAAGAAAAAGCCTCTTAACTTTTTTTTTTTAACAAAGAACAAGGGGCTGGAGAGATGGCTCAGTGGTCAAGTACACTGACTGTCTGTTCTCCCAGAGGACCCAGGTTCAATTACCAGCACCCTCACAGCAGCTCACAACTGTCTGTAACTCCAAAAACTGACAGCTTCATACAGACATGCATGTCAGGCAAAACACTGATGCATGTAAAATAAAAGTAAATAAATTACAAAGAACAAAATCTAACCTTAGCTGTGGCTCTTCCACCCCAGATCCTGAAGTCTGTCCTCCGTTCAGGGTACAATGCAAACACAGCAAGAGGTACAGCCTCCACCTCTCCTGCTCCAGACACTTAAGCCCTGCAAGGGGTTCTTCCTCAGTCTTTTCAGAGACTCTTCCAGAACCGTCATCCCTTCAGTGGCCATGTCCATGTTCTGCTCCCAGACAGGGAGCACTTGCAGGGAAGTGGGAATGGGGATCCTGGGGCTCTCCAGAGCAGCCTCCAGAAGGAAATCCTGCTGTGTGCCATCTTCACCCTGCTCTCTTGCAGGCCTCACATCTGGAACCATTTCAGCCTGGAAAGGCAGAGGACTGAGGGGCTGCCCCTCCTTTGATGTTGGGGCTGTGGGAAAGGGTCGTGCCCTTGGGGGGGCGAGAGGTCACAATGCATGGATGGCATCCCTCCTGAGGCTAGGAAGGAGCAGACTGGGACAGGGCTGGGGGCAGGGCCTTATGAAGAGCAGGCAAATGCAGAAGGAAGGAGATGGGCAGCACTGTCCTCATGAAAGAAAAGCAGCCCTACTTCCCTTGCTAAGCCTCAGTTCCCCATTACTAAAATAGGGAAGATCCATGGAGAGGGTTCTTTTATTTTTTATTTTTAGTGGGTTTTTTTTTTTTCAAGACAAGGTTTCTCTGTGTAGCCCTAGTCCAGAAACTTGCTCTGTAGACCAGGCTGGCCTCAAACTCAGATATCCACCTGCCTCTGCCTCCAGAGTGATAGGATTAAAGGTGTGGACCACCACCGTCCATCTTTGTTTATTTTATCAAGAAATTGTCTTTCTGTGTTGCTATGCAGTCCAGGCTGGCTTGGAACTCATTATGCAGTCCAAGATGGGTCCAATTCATGACAATCCCTCTTCTCAGGATCCTGAATGCTAGGATTACAGATATGAGCCACCACATTTGCTCAGAGAGGATGTTCCCAGGCAGGGTATGGTTCATGACTCAGGAGTCAAGCACTTGGGAGGCAGAGGCAGGAGAATCTGAAAGAAGTTCAGGCTACCTACCCTTGGTTAGCTATACAGTGAGTTAAAAAAAAATGGGGGTGGAGAGATGACTCAGTGGTTAAGAACACTGGCTGATGTTCCAAAGGACTCAGGTTCAATTCCCAGCGCCCACATGGCAGCTCACAACTGTCTGTTACTTCAGTTCCAGGGCATCTGATACCTCCACACCACCAAGGCACATTAAATAAAATTAAAAAAAAAAGGCCAGTAAGATATTCAATGGTGTGCTAGGCTATAGTGGTGCACGTTTTTAATCCCAGCATTCAGGAGACAGAAGCAGGCAGATCTCTGTGATTTTGACGTCAACCTGTCTACAGAGCAAGTTCCAGGACAGGCTGCAACAGAGAAGCCCTGTCTTGACAAACCAAAAAAAAAAAAAAAATTCAATCCCCAGTGAAAAGAGAGAACTGAGTCCTACAGGTTGTTCCCTAACCTCCATATATGCACCATGGTTCATGCATGTATGCACATAAATAAATAAAGACTTAAGATATGTTTCCACAAGGGGCCAGCAGCATCCCAGTAAAGCTCAGGTTGGGACAGCAGCTATTGTTATTATTATCACCATTTTCTTATAAAAAATAATTATTTCAAGCAGGATGGTGGTGGCACATGCCAGCACTCAGTAGGCAGAAGCAGATGATTCTCTGAATTCGAGGCCAGCCAGTTCCAGGACAGCCAGGGACACACAGAGAAACCCTGTCTCAGAAAACCAAAAAAACCAAACCAAATCAAAACTGTTTAAACACCAAAACTGCCGTTCCGCTGTAGGGTCCAGGTGAACACACCTGCGTTAATCACAGACTGTGGAACCAAACACTGACACGCGGGGAAGGCCGAATGGGAAAAGGCTGGACCATTGGGGAGAATTCCCACAGGAAGTAGGGGGCTGCTCTTCAGACATGAGAGTGCCTGACAAAATAAGAGTGTGGGCTGGGAAGAGAAGGTGTTTCAGGGAGCAGACAAGCTTAACTAAGCCCTGGAGACAGAAGGGTGCCCTACAGGCCTGGGGAGAGGGGAGGCGGCTCCCGGTGTAAGGCGCAAGGCTGACAGGGGAGGGGAAGAGCTCCAGTGGCCCTGACTTAACTGGGGCGATGAATGCAGCAGAGCCTAACGCTCCTTCTAGAGTAGGACTCTGCCCCAAGACCTCGTTGCCCCACCTACATTGCATCCCATTCCGTGCTCCCAGGATCCGCAGGGGCTATTGACACTCACTCCCACCTAGCCCCCCACCCCGGCTCGGAGAAATCAGGTGACTGTTCCCGCCTCTCTTTATTTATTCCTTTACCCCCCACCCTTTTTTTTTTCAGAAGACGATAATTATTCAGATCAGCCTGGTGATTTACTCGGCAATCAGAGCCGCTCGATGCGGTGGCCGCGGAGCCGAGACAGACGAGCATCGCCAAGGAGGATGAGACCGGGGGCTCAGCCCCCTCCCTCCTGCTCACCCGCCCAGTCTTTGTTCTCTTCGAGGTCTGCACCCGCGCTGCTGGCCCACAGTGGAGGCGCCCAGCCTCACGGACACAGCAGCGACCTCGGGGGCTGGAGAGCAACTGTACACAGGCGTGCGCCTCAGGGAGGGGCATATGGGGGCATGTGTTGGATGTGCGTGTTTGTGTGTATAAGGAGAAGGCGATGGAGTATACCAGTGGGAGCATCGCTGTCAGGTGTGCAATTGGGATGTGTGCACCTGTTTATCTACCAGGGCCTTGGCACAGGTGTTACTGCAGGCTTGCTTAAAAGTGTGATGGGCAGGTAACCAAGTGGATGTATTTGAGGCACACATAGAAGAGAGAACGACGGTTGAGGTTCCTGTGAGGCAACCATCTGAGAGACCCATAGATGGAACAAGGCAAGGTTCTAGCTTATTCTCTCTGACCGCTTGTGCTGGAGCAGGCCGGGCCCAAGGGTGATGAGCCTAGGTCAGTGGTGGGACCCAGAGGTCACGTGACAGAGGTGCGGCTGTGTTCAAAGACGGGCGTACACGCGTATTCAAAGGTGCGGGTGCATTTGTGTCCGCAGACCTTCGCCTCCTCCTGCCTGCGGGCGGGCGCGGTGACGATGACCTCATTACCGCCTCCGCAAGGCCCCTTGAAATCCCTGCGCCTCCGCTTTTGGCTGCTCTAAAGTGATGGGAACGGCCTGCGCTTCCCGATCAATCGCTTAAAATTCAGGGTCGGCTCGCTCGCGCTAGAGGGCTGCCTGCCAGCCCCGCGCAGTGCGCTCTGCCGCCTCCCCCCACTCCCTTGCTTTGGGGTGGTGGGGGGAGTCGCGATGCCGTCGTATTGGAAAACATCCCCGCGCTGGCTGGGGGGCCCGGTGGGGCCAGCGCTGGAAGCCGTTCCACTCGAGCAGATGGCTGTGAAACTTTGGCGGCGAGATAAATTGGGTCTGACGGCGTGAGGCCGGCTCACAGATGGGCGGGATTCTCACGCCGGCCCCCACGTCCGGCCCGGCTGCGGGCAGGGGCCGGCGCCGCTCAGAGCCCCCCCTGGGTACTGGTCCCGCCAACTTAGGGCTCCCGGGAGCCACCCACCCTCCTGGGGCCTCCCTCGGTCGAGGGCGCCCTCCATCACCTTCCTTCCGGCCCCAGAGCTCCCGAGAGACGAGCCAGAGGGAGGGGCGCCCCCAACGACCGCCCAGTCACCTCCGCCAAGCTGGCAGCTGGGCTTTCCCCCTCCTCTGCCATCCACAGAGGCCTGAAGCGTGAAGGTTAACAGCTGGGGGGGGGGCTGCGTCTCCTCTCTCACCCCCTCTTTGCTGCAGCCCCGCCCATCTGCCAGCCCTGGGGATGTCGTAAACAGGGCTGTGAGGTGTGTGTGCGGAGGGGGGGCTGAAAGGAGGGATAGAGAGGAAGCCAGACAAAGAAAGCGAAAATGTGCGAGAGGCGACGAGAGACCAAAGCATAGACCAAGGGACCTAGACAGGCAGAGAAACAGAGATGGAGGGTTAGACACAGAGACACCCTCAGAGAGAAAGGATGTAAGAACCTCGGAGCTAGACAGAAACACATGATTGGAAATGGGAGGAAGGGGAAGGATGGAGCAAGGGCACTAAATACTGGCAGAGGTGTAAGGTGCACCGGCCTCGAGGTTTGGACGACCCTGGAGGATGGGGATGTGCAGAGGCTGGGGAGCAGGGCAGGACCCTGGGCTACTCCAACGCTACCCGGAGCATGGGAGTGCCACTGCCCGTGGCCGCGCCCTAGATCTCCGCGTCATTTCCCCCGCCTCGGTTTCCCCTGGAGTGCAGGGGTATGGGAACACTGCACAACTGTCGCTCGGCTGCAGAGCCCTCCCTGTAGAGCTGCCTCGTCCGCGCATCAGTCCAGCGGGCAGATATCGATCCTTTCCAGCCAAGCTCGATACCCGCGGCCTGCAACCTGCTGTGCTACAAAGAAAGAAGGGCTAGCTCTTCAGGACGCCTCCGCGGAGAGTCTGCCAGAATGAACCCCGGAGGGCCAGGGTCAGAGAGGAGAACTGGCTCCTGCAGGTCTCTGTACAGAGCCACTAGGCAGGCCAGGCAGTCTGAGGCAGGAGCATGGCCTGGGTGACCTCGGGGCCAACCTCCTACAGGGCGCGCGAAGCCAAAAGGGGAAAAAATATTCATGGAGTTGATGAAGTTGAAGTTTTGTAAAGGGCGTGAAGGAGACAGCCAATCAGCAGGCCGTTATTTACATGGACTCTCGGATTGGCTCTCATGGTGCCTCTTTAGAATATTACTTTGAAATCTTAAGAAAAACGTAAGTCCCACCCATGAGGAAGGAAGGAGACTCTAACAAACCCCTCCAAATTTCATGTAAGGTTCCCCCTGGGAGAACTCCCCCAGACAAGCTCTGAGGGGAGATGGAAAGTGGGATGCTTAGACACAGATTAGCCCAGCCCAGAGATAGAGATAACTGAGATCCAAAGGAACAGAGGGCCAGTTTAGCCATAACCCAGCAGTCAGGTTGCACCCAGCACTCTTCTACCTACCCAAATTGGGGAGGGAGGGTCAGGCATGTTGGGAAGAGGGTCTTGGTTCTGGCAGTCTGTTAAAAGCCATCCAATGTCATTAAAGGAACTGACCCAATGAGCAATTCTCTTGTTTGCTCCAGAGCACTGCAAGCTTGCAAACAATAGTTGCAGAGGTAGGCTGGGTTGTTCCCTTGCTTACCCTCAGGCCAGACTGACCTGGAGATCATGTTTCCCCCACAAGCCAGTCAGGCAGACATGAATACGTGGAGGGGGAGGGGGGTAGTGGGTGAGTGTGTGCAGTGACATACAGAAGCCTCCCTAGCCTATAAAAGGGTGTCTTGATCAATCCACTCCAGGAGTCTCCTGCATCCATGCAGACTGCCCTGTTCAGCAGACCCTGAGACTCCCTCAAGGAGAGGGAGAACCTGGGATATTGGCAGCTAAGCATGGAGAATCTGTTTCGATCAGGACCTTCCCACCCTCCCCTTACTCAGGAAGTTGTCCCTTCCACCCATACTGGGAAAAGTGGGGGTGATGCCTTTCCCAAATCTCACCCATTTATATGATCCACACCCTTCTGCTAGGGGCCTAGAGGACTCAAGACTCTGGGGGTAAAGACTATCAAAGATGTTAGGAACTTAGGTCTGTGGCTAAGGCTAAAGAGAAAAGGGGTGTTGATGGGTGAATGGACTCTGGTAAGGTTCTATCCCACCTAATGACAGAGCCTGGATACCCCACTTCACCCAAATCCTGACAGCATATGTGAAGGTTCCTGTGGTCCCTGTGTGCATACCCCTGTGATATAGCTGACTAGAGTAAAACGCACCTTGTTTGCAGTACCGTGGATCAGTGTTTAAACACTTAAGGGATTCCACCACCTTCCACCCACCAAAGCTCAACCTCCTAATGACCCAGCCTGCTATTTGACTCTAGACACAGCTCAACACATCTCTGGGCCCTGGGCCTCCTGCAAGGCTGTGTCCTCCGGAACCAACCATTCTCGGTGGGGGCTGCTACAAAGAAATTCTAGAGGCAGTGGGTCAGTCCAAGAGGAGTTTGGGAGGCACAGTTGGTTTAGCCTACATCCGGAAGTGGAGTGGGGCAGCAGCAAGGTTGCCAAATCCCACGGTCCCCACAAACTCACAAAATCCCATCCCTGCCTCCTTGCACGCCTCATAAAAAGCAGGGATGGTGCTGGAGAGTGGAGGACTTTGTGTGTGTGTGTGTGTGTGTGTGTGTGTGTGTGTGTGTGGTGTGCATGTGACAGTGTTATGTGTACACAGGGTTTGAGAGCCTCCCCCTCACCCCACTGCCTCTGCCACGGTGGCACTCTGAGAAGCTGAGATAATCCCTTGCCATCTGTCTTGTGTTGCTAACCCGCTCAGCCGGACAGCTGCCCAGGCCAGAGCTCTGCAGATGGGTGCAGAGGAGTGAGGGGCACTGAAGGAGCTGGCTAACTCCAAGGACCAGGCAGGAAGGATACTTGGTCCTCCTATCCCAGAATACACCTACTGTACAGAGGAAGAGAATAAAGCCAGAGATGGGCTATTCAGAACTTCCCCTGTTCCTGTTTTTGACTGTGGGCTGGAGGCTGGGAGTGACCATCCCAGCATGCAGTAAGATGGGCAGGGATGGTCTATGAACTTATTTTTTGCTTACCCTCTTTTATGTGAATATATATTCCTCCATGGGCCAGGCAAATCAATCTCAACTCTTCCTCCTCCTCCAGACAGACCAGCACAAGGAGCACCAGGACCTTTACTGTTTGTTTCCCAGAGCACAGAGGAAGGCACAGGATATTTAGCTGGTAGACCTGCTGGTACAGGCTCCTTCTCTGAGATAAGGAAGCAGCTTCAGTGAGGAAAGTGGGGGGCTGGAGGAGCATATCTCTAGGTCTGCCTCCGTAACTGTTCCCATAATAAAGTCTCTCTCCCTGCCTGAGCACCCACTCCCAACCTGTGGCTCTGTCCCTTACTAGGCTCTGAGGTTTTAGCTAAAGCTAGATGATCAGACTCAGGAGATGTAAGGATGGGTTAAGCAGGGCCCAGGGAAGGATAAAGTTTTGTCGCTGTGTGGGTCCTAGCCTTCCCCCTCCCTGCAAGTCGTCTTTTGCCTCACATGCAAACAGCATGCTTCCACACGCATCTGCTCTTGCTAAAGCTGCACCTATACCCACACAAACAGGTACTCATAAACATATGCGGTGCCTTTAAACACAGTTTCACAGATACAAACACAAACTCAGCCTTGCAGGGCCACACACCAACACACAGGCCTCAACGCTCACATCAAACATTATCCTCCCTTGACCAATACACACTTGGGCTTCCAATTCCTACATGCCACCCACAATCCCCAGCCACGCCATCGTGTGTAGGGAAGCATCTTGTCTAGTAGGTAAGAATATATTCTGTCCTTCCTGCCTGTGGGAAACACCCTCCCCAGGCTCCTAAGGCCGTGGGAGCTGCCTCCAGGCCACAGTCCTGGAGAAGAGCCCCTACCTCTTACTCTTTTGGGTTCTCAGCCTTCCTAGGCCCAGGAAGAGAAAAGGAACAGGATCATGTCCCTTGGGCTCCTTGGCAGGAGATGAGACACACCTGGAGCCATGAACTCCAGGCCTTGTCATATACACACCTCATACACTCATCTGCCAGGCCTTCACCAATCCTCACATGCATTCGCATGCTGGCCCTCACAGTCACACTCACCACTACTCACAAACCACCTTCACATTCACACAAGCCACTGCCACCTTGTCACACAGTCAGCCACACTCCAGGCAGCCTCTCACTCCTTCACACCCAGTTACAGTCCCCACCATCCTGTCCTATTGCAGTCATAGCCCCACCTGGACAGGCGGCCATGCTGGGGCCCGGAGGTCAGCAACTCGCTGGCAGAGGCTCTGAGGCCTCTGGTATGCAGAGAGACAGGAAGAGATGCCGCAGAGGCCTGAAGGCTCCTGAATAATTCAGGGCAGTCACTGCTCTGGTGGCAGTGGCCTGTCAGCTGCAGGGGAAAGTTGGTGGCAGGAGGAGGGTGGGGGTTTGTTCTGAAAAGATCCCTCCCAGGGCTCCAAGGGAAGTCTGCCCAGTTTAGATTCATGAAACCCCACAGGCTCTTTCTCTTTTCATCTTTATCGGGACTGGCCCGACTTTACAGGTGGGGAAACTGAGGCTCAAGGTTGCAAATAGGACCCCAAGCTCCCATCAGCACCCCCTTCATTTTGCCTACATGCAGATGGGAGGTGACTGACTGACGATGTAATCTGAGAGCCTACAGTGTGTCGCTGGGGCTGGAATCGGAGAAGGCCTCTAGCTCTTCTCTTCACCTGAGTATAGTAGGCCCTCAGATCTCTGTGAGTTCGAGTCCAGCCTGGTCTACAAGAGCTAGTTAGCCTGGTCTACAAGAGCTAGTTCCAGGACAGGCTCTAAAAACTACAGCGAAACCCTGTCTCAAAAAACCAAAAAAAAAAATTTATTTATTTATTATGGATACAACATTCCTTCCATGTATGCTTGCATGCCAGAAGAGGGCACCAGATCTCATTATAGATGGCTGTGAGCCCCCATGTGGTTGCTGGAAATTGAACTCAGGACCTCTGGTCTTAACCTCTGAGCCATCTCTCCAGCCCCCACTGGTTGTTCTTTCAGCGACCCCCAGTTCAATTCTCAGCACCCACATAGTTGCTCACAACCTTTTGTAACTCCAGTTCCAGGGGCTCCAATGCTCTCTGCTGGCTTCTGCAGGCATACATGTACACACACATACATGCTGGGGAAACACCCATATACATAAATTTAAAACAAAATAAAATAATTTTTAAAATAAAAATAAAAGGGGGGTTGGAGAGATGGCTCAGTGGTTAAGAGCACTGCCTGCTCTTCCAAAGGTCCTGAGTTCAATTCCCAGCAACCACATGGTGGCTCACAACCATCTGTAATGAGGTCTGGTGCCTTCTTCTGGCCTGCAGACATACACACAGAATATTGTATACTAAATAAATAAATATTAAAAAATAAAATAAAAATAAAAATAAAAGTGTGGCATGTATAATCTTGCCAGAGGAGAGCTAGCCTCAAAGCAGTGGTCTGTACACACCCTCCCTGGCTGGGTGCTATGCCTTGAAAACCCTCCTTTGCTGTTGCCCCCTCTCCAGCCCAGTATCTGTCACCTTCCCAAGACAACAGCTGTGGTCTTTTACAAAGTCCACCTCACCCCCAACTTCAGCACCCAGATGGCTGATCCCCTATGTTTCATAGGCTTCTCTACCTCACACACTGAGGTTGGCGCAGGGTGGGTTTTCAAGTCCTGGTCATCCTGTGTCATATTAGCAAGCTAGGCAGTCTCTGCAAACCAGCAAGGTCATGGGTCTTTTCTCTCTACCAAAATAAAAATGCCCTCCTGGTCATAGCCTCTTAAAAGATCAGGCTGGGTGGATGTGGCACGTGCCTTTAATCCCAGCAGAGGCAGGCAGATCTCTGTGAGTTCAAGGTCAGCCTGGTCTAAGAGTGAGTTCCAGGACAGCTAGGATTACACACAGAGAAACCCTGTCTCGAAAAGAAAAAAAAATCAGAATGTGGATGGCTTTGCTCAAAGACCAAGCATCAGGTTCCCTGATCTAAAGGGTCGTCTACCCAAGGCCAGGGTACCAGCAGTTAGAGGAAAGTGACATATGATTGGCCAGAAAGGCAGGCACTCACTCAGTCTACAGAGCCCTGAGCCCAGAGATTATGAACATCCTCCACATTTGATTCAAAATAAAAGCCACAGCAAGCCATAGACCCGAAACTTAGACGTCGGCGGAAATTAAAATAGCTTCTTGCTGTTTCCTGGTTTCAGTATTCTGGACAAGCTCGTGGAAGCCGAATCAGGCACTGGTCTGTCTCTCTGACTTTGTTCTTGTGCTGTTTCTGCTTCACTGGGACCTCAAAACATGCTTTTCTTCCTGGAGCTGACCCTGGCAGGTCTTGAGGGGATCATCTGGCCCCCCACAAATGAGGCCAATCCCACCTGAATGTGTCCACGCCCATGCACCCCCCCATGTTTTTTATGATTCCTCGGGAGGCGAGAGACTAGGGCTACCCCAGACACCACTCCCCTCAACTGCTCCCCACAAGGTTTCCAGCAACCCCCGGGCCCCTCCCTTTTCTGGGGAACCTTGCGGCTGGGCCCGTGCCTGCGGCGAGTCTCACCCCAGTATTATTTTAGTCACAGACAGACACGAGGCAGATGGTGACAACATCCCTTCCCAGCTCCCCACTGACGAGAGCCCGAGCCGTTGCCGCCCTGAAGCCTCAGGGTTCTTCTCCCTCAGGAATATTTCAGTCCCGACTCAGTGGCTAAATGTGGCTGCTCGTGTGAGACAAGCGCACATCTGCGCCTCTTCTTCCCTGCACCCTGCCCAATTCCAGGGCTGAATTGAGAGTCCCTAGGATGCCCTGCCCACCTCACCCCTCCCTATTCCTCCTCTGCTCTCCTGGGTGCCTGCTATCAGACCACCAGTACTGAGCACTAGGAGAGGCAGCCTTTGTGCCCACTTGACAGATGGGTCAACAAGGGTTCTAAAAGAAACAGGGGCCCAAGAGTCAAACATCAGGAGACAAGACATAGGCATCCCTTTATCACTTCTGTCTCCACCTTCCCATCTCCATGCTAGCCTCCAGCAACCTTTGTTCAGGGTCACAGGCGATCCCAAAGGTGTTGTCCAGCGGGGGTGTAGCTACTGGGGGTGGGAGGGGAGGCGGGCGGGCGGGGGTAGTGAGTGGGGGTGGGGCTCCTATGGTGTGCTGAGGAGTGTCCAGGCAGACATAAAGTCAGGACAAGATGGTCCATTTGACTTCCCTCTAGGATCTGACCTGGGCTCTTGTATCACACTGGGGATCAAGCCTGGTTTAGCCCTACCTGCCTTTCTCCTGGCAGGTTCTGGCTCAGAGGCCAGGAGCATCCAGGGCAGGATGGAGAAGTTCAGGGGGAGGGAGCTGTGGCAGAGGACAGGCCTAGTACCAGCTGTACAGGTACTTAGTAAAAACTCAACTTCCTGGGCTCTTTGCGTTCATCTGTTAAATTCAGAACAGTACTATGCCCCTTGCCCCTAATCAGGTACAAAGACTGCTAGATTCCCAGACCGCCAATAAATATTTTTTTTAAATAAATGATGGATCGCTGAAATTAACATCAGGCATGGATCAATTGGGCTGATTCTCTTTGGAACCTCAGCTTTACCTTGGTAGTTCACTAAGAGCTGAAGTTGGCCCCTGCCCAGCTCCCACAATACAAAGTACTTGCGGCCATTTATATGTAGGTAGGCACAGGGCAGGGAACCCAGGCTCAAGCTAACAGGGCATGGGAGATGGGTTAAGGCTGATTTGGTTCTCAGACCCATTTCTCCAGCCACCCACTCTGACTGGCCTTGAGAATTGGGGGTGCTTCCTTGGCAGATGAGGACATGTTTATTCCTAATCAGACCTCCTAGTTGTGGGTTCCCACCTGCCTCCAGCACAGACCCCCATCCTCTACTTCAGCTGGCCTAATTCTGTAGGACTTGATCAAGACACACACTAGCAAACCTTCAGAACAAAAACACCCATCCAGCTGGGTGTGGAGACACAATCTTTCAATCTCAGTGCTTGGGAAGCAGAGGCAGATGGATCTCTGTGAGTTCCAGGCCACTTCTCAAAAATAAAGCAAGAACAAAAAAACCCCACCCCCACCCATCCCAGTGACCCTCACACCCTACAGAGGCCTTCAAACTCACATGTTCAACAGGAAGCACAGATGCAAAGATGTACACGACTCAATGTTTGTGATAAAATATTCAGTTAGGGGGCTGGAGAGATGGCTCAGTGGTTAAGAGCACTGACTGCTCTTCCAGAGGACCCGGGTTCAATTCCCAGCACCCACATGGCAGCTTACAACTGTCTGAAGATCCAGTTCCAGGAGATCTGACACTTCACACCTTCACACCAATGCACATAAAATAAAAGTTAAATAAACCATAAAAAGTATTTAAAACAAAATATTCGGTTGGCAAACATATTTTTGTTTTATTTTTGCTTTGTTTTGTTTTGTTTTTCGAGACAGGGTTTCTCTATAGCTTTGGAGCCTGTCCTGGAACTCGCTCTATAGACCAGGCTGGCCTCAAACTCACAGAGATCTGCCTGTCTTTGCCTCCCGAGTGCTAGGATTAAAGGCATGCGCCACCACCATCCCACCGGCAAACATCTTTGTATTGCAGGGCCCACCATCTATCATGATCCCAAACACGTGTGGCAGAGACTGTGCCCATACAGCCACACACACAAGTGGCATACTCAGGCCCAGCCCAGGTACCCAGCTCAGGTACACAGGTGGACACAGCAGGATGAGTGGGGTCTGTCTTGCAGATGAACTGGCGTTGTCTCTCTGCGCCCAACCTGGACAGGAACTAAGCAAATCCCAGCAGCTCTGAGACAGTCTGGGTTGGAGACAGAGCCCTTGGAGGAGGACTGGCCCAGGTCAGGATCAGCTCTGCAAGCTCTGCTTTTATATGACCAGAGTCTAGCATTCATGGCCCACAACAAGCAGGTCTTCTGTGGTTAAAAAGACAGAAATTTGGCTGGAGAGATGGTTCAGGGATGAAGACCACTTACTGCTCTTCCAAAAGTTCCATTCTCAGCACCCACAAGGCGGCTTACAACCATTATAACTCCAGTTCCAGGGGATCTGTCGCCCTCTTCTGGCCTCCTTGGGCACAGTATGTATATAATGCAAATAAAATATAGGCAAAACACCATATACATCAAATAAAAATAAATCTTTTTTAAAAGGTCAGGAATTGGCAGGTTTGGTGGCATATGCCTATGACCCTTGAACTGGGGAGGCTGAGGATAGGCATTGATCTACACAGCGACATAGTAAGAGTGTATGTAGTAATGAGGAGGCGCGGGCTGTATTCCGCCCGGCTCCTGGTGTGGGCGGGCTGTGTTCCTGGTGCCCAGCTCCCGGCCGCAAGGCTAGCTTATACCCGGAATAATTACACACAAACTGTATTCATTTAAATATTGCCTGGCCCATTAGTTTTAACCTCTTATATATATTAGTTTAACCCATTATCTAGTAATCTGTGTATCACCACATGGTCGTGGCTTACTGGGAAGATTCTAACCAAAGTCCATCTTGGGCTGGAGAAACATGGCGTCTGCCACACTTCCCTTCTCCCCAGCCTTCTATTCTGTCTACTCTGCCCACTTGAGGGCTTCCCTATCCTACAGGCCAAGGCAGTTTCTTTTTTTTTTAATATTTATTTATTATGTATACAATATTCTGTCTGTGTGTATGCCTGCAGGCCAGAAGAGGGCACCAGAACCCATTACAGATGGTTGTGAGCCACCATGTGGTTGCTGGGACTTGAACTCAGGACCTCTGGAAGAACAGGCAATGCTCTTAACCTCTGAGCCATCTCTCCAGCCCCCCAAGGCAATTTCTTTATTCAACCAATGAAAACAACAGAAATACAGAAGGACCCTCCTACACCAGTAAGAGCCTGCCTAAAACAAAACAAACCCAGGCACAATGGCACATACCTTTACTCTAGAGCTTAGGAGGTGGAGTCAGGGGGCTAAGTAGTTGAAGATTATCCTTAGGCTGGGCAGTGGTGGCGCGTGCCTTTAATCCCAGCACTTGGGAAGCAGAGACAAGAGAATCTCTGTGAGTTCGAGGCCAGTCTGGTGTACAGAGTGAGTTCCAGGACATGCTCCAAAGCTACCCAGAGAAACACTATCTCGAAAAAAAAAATTCAATTAAAAAAAAAAGATTGTTCTTAGTTACATACCAGCATAGCAGGCTCAAGGCTAGCCTGGGCTACAGGAGATCCTGTCTCAAAAAAAAAAAAAAAAAAAAAAAGAACTAGTGACATAAGTGACAATGGTTCAGCAGATAAACCCTTGCTTCACAAGCCTGACTGGAGCTCAATGCCCAAGACCTGTATAAAAAGATGGATGTGGCAAGCATCTGTGGTCCCAGAACTCCTATGGTGAGATGGAAAGCTCAAATGTCAGCTAACGTGAGTATGCTATACACCAGAAACAAAAGCAACCCAGCCTAACCAACAACCCTCCCTACGCATGCCCTCAGACGTGTGTGCACACGAGTGCACGTGTGTTTATCTAAATAAATATTTTTTTAGAGCAAACAAAAAGCACAAGCCAGTCATCCCAGCCCTTGTAAGGTAGAAGCAGCAGGAGGATCAGGAGTTTAGGATCATCCTCTGCTGCAAACTGAGTCTGGGGCCACATGAGATTCTGTCTCAAAAAAAAAAAAAAGAGGGTGGGGCCTAGCCTGGTGAAAAGATGCAAACCTTCGCTCTCAGTGTGCTAGGGGCAGAGGCAGATGACACTCTGGGTCTGATCCACATAGATTTCAGGTCAACCAAGGCTACCTTGTGAGACCCAGTCTCAAAGAAACACACAAAGGGATGGAGACATGGCTCAGCAGTTAAGCACTGGTTGCTCTTCTAAAGGATCAGGGTTCGACAGCCAGCACCCACATGCTGGCTCACTCTGGTTCAGTGGCTCTGACATCTTCTGGCATTCACAGGCACTGACTGCATGCGGTGGTGCATATACATACTTGTAAGCAAACCATCCACACACATAAGAATAAATTTAATAACTAATTGTTTTTTAAAGATAAAGCTCTCTCTAAGTGTACATGAATTTGACACCACTACCAATCTCTCTCAGTAGCCACCTGCCAAGGTCACCCTCACACTCGGGCAGAGCAAATTGGGTGGGGCTGCTCACTGTCACCACTAAACCACAGGAAAAGAAAAGCTGAGTGTCAGCACAGAAACCTGTGGAGACGCTTGGCTGAGTTCTGAGCAGGAAACCGCACTCAGCCAATCACAGGCCGGAAGCAAATGTCCCTCTGTGTTGACTGAACAGGCCTCAAGGACACAGCCAAGCAGCCAGAGGCTCCAGGAAGGCCTGCTGAAGAAGAGACCTCTCTCTAGGTTCACCTGCGACTTCCATCCCTCACCGCCACTCTGTGGCGCCTGCCCTCCTGGGCTAGCATCTGAGATCCTCCATTTTCTCACTCCTCCTGTTCTTATTTTTGCTTTTCTTTGTTTGGGGAACTCACTCTTGAGCTGGTGGCATTCTTCACGTCTCAGTCTCCTGAGTGATGGAACCACAGGCATGAGCCACTCTACCCAACTGTGTGTTTCTCTAGGACTCTGACAATGCTGTTCCCTCTGCCGAGAACATGTTCCCGGTCTCTATCTTCTGACATCTAGACTATCCATCAATGCCAATGTCATCTCCCCAGAGAAGCTTCTGCCAAGAAAAAGAAAAACAAAAATCTTGAGTTGAGTGCAGGAATGAGAAAAGAAGACCCATGTGGGATACGTAAGAAGCAGCCCTTCGCTGCACAGAGCACAGGAGACTTCGAGAACCAGGGCTTCGATTCTCCAGGCAGGACCATGGGCTGCTGGGGAATTTCTAGGAATAGTCAAGACCAAAATTATGCTGCTGATACTACAAAGGCGTTATCTGACCTCTGCATCTGTTGACACCAGCACTAACAGTGCCAGTTACGGTGGGTTAAGTTGTTGGTGTTTTATTCAGATCAAAGCAATGACCATTCAGTCTGCTAGGAATTATTGAAAAGTTGGTTTCACTTGAGAATGAAGCTAATCAATAAAATTGTCATTTTACTAAATCTCAATCTTGAATACACATCTATTTAAGACCTTATGAGATGGCCTGGGAAATTCACACATGCCAAGAAGACAGGGTTTCTCTATAATAAATAGCCTCAACTATCCCTGAACTAACTCACTTTGTAAACCAGGTTGGCCTCAAACTCACAGAGATCCACCTGTTTCTCCCTCTTAAGTCCTGAGATTAAAGGAATACACCACCATGCCATGACAGACTATGAATTTCAATTTTAATTAAAATTTTTATGTATGTATAGCTGTTTGGTCTACATGTACATCTGTGCACAATGTGTGTGCCTAGTGTCCTTGGAGGCCAGAAGACAGTGAAGTAGCTGTTTTGTTTTTTTCAAGACAGTCTCCTGCAGTCCAGGCTGGCCTTGAATTCTCTTCATAGCTAACTCCTGATGAATTTGCCTCTGCCTCCCAAGTGATAGGATCATAGCTGGGTCATTACACCTTAGGTAATTAGCTTATTTGTTTGCTTGGGTTTTTTATTTTGTTTTGTTTTGTTTTTTGATAGGGTCTCACCTAGCCCAGGCTACTTTCAAACACACTCTGTGGCCAAAGATGACCTTGAACTCTTCATCCTCCTGCCTCTACCTCTTAGGTCCTGAATTACAGTCATGTGACATCATGCCAGGGTTTTTAAGGTGCTGAAGATAGAATCAGCATGCTAATTCCACCAACTGAGCTACACCCACACCCCAACTAGCTCTCTTCAAGTTGTTATTATTTAAAGATTTATTTCTGTTTTTATATGCATGTTTGTCTGCATGTATGTGTGTGCACTGAAGTGCCCAGGAGGCCAGAAGAAGGCGTTGAATCCTTGGAACAGAGTTTCAGATGGTTGTGAGCTGCCATATGGATGTTGGGATTTGAGCCTGGGTCCTCTGGAAGAGCAGCCAGTGCTCTTACCTGCTGAGCTATCTCATCAGCCTCAAAATTATTACTGCTCTATGTGCACCATGGTATGACTGTGGGTTCCAATATCAGAGTGTAGGAAGTCAGAGGACAACTTCGTTCACTTGGGTCTCTCCTTCCACCTTTTTATGGCCTCTAGGAATCAAACTCAGATCTCTAGCTTACTCAGCCAGCGTCTTTACCCGCTCTGCCATCTCACTGGCCCATCAACTAGCTTTTTATTTTCTTTTCATTTTCTTTTCTGCTTTTGCTTGTTTCTTTGTGTAACAGCCTTGACTTTCCTGGAACTGGCTTTGTAAGCCAGGCTAGCCTACTGACATCCACCTGCCTCTGCCTCTCTGAGTGTTGGGATTAAATTTGTGTGCCACCACACCTGACTTTCTTTCCATTTTCTTGTGTGTGTGTGTGTTTGTAGGATGTGGGCATGTATTATGTGTATGAGAATGTACATGTGTGAGAGTGCAGGCCCAAGGTCAATGTTCAAATCATCCTCCATCTCTCTTGCACATTAATGAGGCAGAGTCGCCAATCAAATTCAGAGCTCTACAATACCATTAGTCTGGATAGCCAGCTTGGCTCTGGGATCCTCAGTGAGACTGGAACTATAGGCAGGCCATACGCCCAACTAGAATTTACATTGGTTCTGGGGATCCATACTCTGGTCCTCTTCCTTGCATGATAAGTAGCTTTACCCCTGAGCTATCTCCCTAGCTCCTGGTGTGCTCTCTCTCTTTTTCAAAGAGTGGGACTTCATTTTAACTTGATAAGAAAGTCTCAGGGGCAGGGTGTGGGGTCAGGCATCTGTTGCCCCAGCTTCAGTAAAAAAAAAAAGCTAAGGAAGAAATATGCCCTGAAGCCGGCATTAGAAGCCTGTCTGGGCCAACTGTGAGAACCCATTTCAGAAAAGCATACAAAAAGATGTTTAAACCCCAAACTTCAGATTCTGATATCTGACAGCTGTTTCCTTAACAGCAATGAAATGGGTCACTCACTTCAAGGAAACAACAGACAATATTTGTTGCTGATGATAGAGTTCTATTCTCTATCCTGGGAGGCTAGATTTATACACATCACATAGGCTTTACACTTTCTGGAACATCTCTGATATAATGAAGTGATATCAGTGAAAATGATTATTTAATACAGTAAAATGAAATGTGTTGACAACTGAAAGATCCGCATAGCTCAGTGAACAGACTGTCCAAGCGAGCAATAAATTCATAGTGTTATAGATTCAGGCATAATGAGTATGGTGGCGCACACCTTTAATCCCAGCAGTCAGAAGGCAGAGGCAGGCGGATGTCTGAGAATTCAAAGCTAACCCGGTCTATAAACTAAATTCCCAGTCAGTCAGGGCTGCCTACACAGTTCTGTCTTCAAACTAATCCACTAAAAAAAAAATGGTAGTTAGGCAAATGACTAAAATTTACCATTGGTGGCCGTAGATGTGGCTCAGTAGGTGAGAGCACCAGCCACTCTTCTGGAGGACTCACGTACGATTCCCATATGGCAGCTCACAACCATCAGTAACTCTAGGTCCATGGGATCCAACATCTTCTCCTGCCCTCCTACACGTCCATGTAGGTAAACATTCATACATACAGTAGACTAGGCTGGCCTCAAACTCACAGAGATCCATTCACCTGCCTTTGCCTTTCAAGTGTTGGGATTAAAGGCATGTGCCACCACACCCAGTCCTATTATTATTTTTAAATAAACAACTCTATGTCTTCAAGTTTTCTGTTTAGTGTCTAATGTGAATTGAGTGTGTATGAGCATGCACACATGTTCTTCTCTGGGGAGCAAACCCAGCAGCTTACATACTGTCAGCATAAACTCTGTCACTAAACCAGCTGCACCACCAATCTAACATGGCAAATGCCCATGGATTGAACCCCACCAAAGACTCTGGGGGGGGGGTGTCTTAGCATTCTTAATCACCTAGAAGACTTTGAGAACGCAGAAGCTGACAGCCACTGGAAGGAAAACCCAGGAGTGGACATATAGAATGTATAGGTCCGTAGAGGCCAGCAGTGGCTGAAAAGAGGGCTGCTAGAATCAGTGTCTTTAAAGCAGTCCCCAGGCCCCTGAAGTCTGGTCCGCAGGGTTTGAAAGGAAGTAGCAGATCAGGAGGTGACCACAGACTTTTCAGATAGGGGCTCCTGGCAAAGGCTCCTAGGAATCCCTGCTTCCCTCTGCTGCCCCCATGAGGGTGCAAGTCTATAGGGGATGCCCAAAACACAAGGCAGACTTCCCCACCCCCAACCATGAGAAAGATTTGGACCTTAAAATTATCGTCACCAAGGCCGTGCAGCAGACAATACAGAGGGGACATTATGCGCTGAGAAAGAGGCCTTATTGTTGGTGCAATCAAGACAGTGATGCTCTGTTCTGAGCAGGCCGGGGGCTGTTCATGTGCCTCAGGCCAGACCCTCACACCCAGAATCATGTCCTCACCCAAATGCACACACGGGCTCACTCTGCACTGGCTCTGTCACATAGCACATAGGAGCCTGGTATGTGCCAAGCTGTCCACCCTCACCCTGTGTCAGCATCCACCCTCTGCTACCTGGCTGGGTCTCCAGCACAGGCTTTACTACCTGCAGAGCCCTGGTGGAGAGCAAGGGACAAGAGCCAGCCACGTTGGGAACGCAGGACAAACACCCTGCGTGCCCCACCCGGCCCCGCCTGACTGGGATCACAGGGCACTGAAACCAGCAGCCGCCTAGGCTGGGCCAGACGTGCCTGGACCCACAGAGGGACACAAAGGCTGCCTTGTTGCTTTGCCAAACACTTCCATCTCTGGAGTGGGAGGGAGGGACGGGGCAACTGGCGCCCCTATCCCTAGCTCCTGGGCAGACCCTGAAGCAAGACTGGACTTTAACCTCTTGGGTCACTGCCAGGATTTGAGTTAGAAGCCCAGAAGGGGACACCCTAACCTGTTAAGGAAACCTGCCAAAGGAGGGTTCCCAGACATGGAAAAACCCTAGACCCAAAGCCTCCATACTTTCCCTTTGAGGCAGGCTTGCTGTTCTATCTGTCTGAAGGTCCTCTTGCCCTTGTCTGAAGGGATCTTCTGTGGAAGGTCTTCCTGGCACTCAGCAAACAAGTGGCTTCTAGTGGTTTCTATGTCTGTGCTATGCCACCAACTGGGAGCTCCAGACAGGAGATTCCCCAGCATAGGAGTCACCTATACTGTGTAACCTTTGTGGCTAAGGACATAGTCACATCTCAGGTCAAGGCTTGACCAATCTCAACAGGGGTGGATGGGAGCATAATACCACAGGACGGGATGAGAGTCAATATAGTTACCAGCATGTCACACTGTGTGCTCTGTAGTAGGACAGTCACCTCATTTACCTTGGTCCTTGTTCTTGGCCCAGGGACATTGTTTTTCCTTTCTGTATGCATGGCAAGACCCTCTCTTAGCCAAAGAATAGCTGGTTCTATTTCTTAGTTACCACCTGCAAAGCCCTGACCTGGCACACGGGACTGTTTGAAGGGATGTGTGTGGACCAACTCACTGACTCCTCACAGCCTTTCAAACAGGCGGCCCCATCATTCCCCCTCCAAAGGCGGGAAAGCAGCACACAATGCGGTGCCCATTTTAAGGCCACACAGCTGGCAACTCTAGCTGGAGCCCAGGGAGTCAACTTCCGCCAGGCAGCCTTCTCTGGCCTCTCACTCCAGATGAGCCTTTGCTTTAAGACCCCCCCCAGCCCCAAATACAGCTGAAATACCCCCAGGAGCCCACTGGCATGGTTCTACATTTGTTTATTGACTGGCTTCTTTATTTTATTGCTTATCTATTTCAGTAGGTTTTGTGGTGGTAACGGTGCTGGTGGTGTGGGAGTGTTGGCAGTCGAACCTAGTGCCTTTGCACGCTAGACAGTCACTCTGCCTACCACTGAGGCCAATCCCAGCTCTTTAGCTTGCCTCTCTTGAGAATGATCTACCAGCATAATTTTTTTCCCTCCAGGGGCTCTGGGAGCCCAGTATCTAGCATCACCACACAATGGCTCATGGAGTCTCTCAGAAAACACTGTCACCAAACTGGCAGAGAGCATACTGAGGAGGGAGGCAAGGACTGTCTAGAAAGGCTCAAGGAGTTAGGCCTCTCTATACTATACAAGGTAGTAAACCGGGTGGTGGTGGCGCTCGCCTTTAATCCCAGCACTCGGGAGGCAGAGGCAGGTGGATCTTTGTGAGTTTGAGACCAGCCTGGTCTACAAGAGCTAGTTCCAGGACAGGCTCAAAGCCACAGAGAAACCCTGTCTCGAAAAACAAAAAAACAAACAAACAAAAAAAAAAAACAAGGTAGTATAGAGAGGCTTGTTGCAGAATTTCTGTTGTCTCTGTGGACCCGCAGTTCTGGGAAGCTGGGAGGGTGGGGGCTACAGATGCCTGGAGGCCCAACAACTCTCAAGCCTCTGTCATTCCAGGCAAAGGTATCTCAGCATCCTCAGGCACCATGAACCAAATGATAGGGCTTTCTAAGATCTATCTTTTCGGTTGTGGCTTCTCTTTACAGCCAATTTTCTGAATTGTTGGTTAGTTTTCCTGGCTTCCACCGAGTGCTTCCAAACCACTGATCAGACCCCAACCACTAGAGACACATTTGGTGGATTTGTTGGCATCTGCACCCAGGAAACCAGCCAAACTGTAGGACCTCACACTTAAGCACGTCCTTTGGACAGACCTCTTCCACTACAAATTCCGTGGTCATTGGTTGGGGTACAAAAATAAGATACAACCATGTCCGTCTTCCATTGGTTATCTGTGCACTTCTAAAGCAAAGTCAGTCCCACAGAAGTCCTGGGGACAAAAGTTCCAGGATGACACTACTGTCTCACCTCTGACACTGGGCTAGGAGAGGACATCAAGGACTCGAGTAGCTGGCTATAGTCACAGACCTGTAATCTCAGCACTTGGGAGGTAAAGCACAAGCACCTGTAAAGGCATTACAGGAGACCATGCCTCAAAGAAGTAAAAAATAAAAATAAATAAAGATCACTGAGCTGACTGGGAAGGTAGAGTGCTTACTGCCAAACCTGCTCCCTGGGAGTCACATGGTAGAAAGAGCAAACCAACTCATCTGACCTCCACAGGCGTGCTGTGGATTATGTGTGCCCCTCCCTACCCCAACAATATTAGATTCATGTATAAGAAGACTAAGGGAAAACAAAACAAACAACAAATAGGTTGAGGACCCTAGAACCTTCCGAGGACTCCGTCTCTCCCTATCTTTATGCTAATGGATCAGAACTATTCCCTTGTGACTGGATGAAAGCTATGCCTGTGTGAAGGAACCAGGATTTGCTGCCCCATGGCAGGAAGATGTGTGTGTGCATATGTGGCAGGGTCCTCCTATCCAGCAGTTTCTGCCTGGAAGAAAAATCTGGGCCCCGTTTGAACTGAAGCTGTGTTTACAACTGCTCCTGAAGTTGGTACTTTAAAAAAAAAAAAAAAGTGGTTCTGGATGTGTCTGCCTGTAATTCCAGTTCTAGGACAGTCTGGGATACATAGAGAGATGAGAAAAACCAGAATGTAGTTCATTTGGTAGAGTGCTTCTTTACCTCATACAAAATACAAAGTCTGCAGGATGGTGGTGGCGCACACCTTTAATCCCAGCACTCGGGAGGCAGAGGCAGGTGGATCTCTGTGAGTTCGAGGCCAGCCTGGTCTACATAGAAAATTCCAGGACAGTCAGGGCTGCACAAAGAAACCCTGTCTTAGCCAGGCGGTAGTGGCTCATGCCTTTAATCCCAGCTTTTGGGAGACAGAGACAGGTGGATCTTTGTGAGTTTGTAGGCCAGCCTGGTCTACAGATGGAGTTCTAGGATAGGGTCCAAAGCTAAAGAGAAACAAACAAAAAAGAAACCCTTGAAAATAAACAAAGATAGATAGATAGATAGATAGATAGATAGATAGATAGATAGATGGAAAAAACCAAAACAGACACAATGTCCTGGCTTAGATCCTCTATAGAGTGAGCTTAATGCCACCCTGGGCTACAGGAGACCTTGAATTTAAAAAAGAAGAAAGAAAATAGATTCCAGAGCTGTCCCACCCAAGAATTTTATACCAGTCCCTGTTGGAATTTTTGTCTTGTCGACAATCCACAGTTGTCTCTAAAATGTGTGGAATTACTGGTCTCCTCCTAATGAGACAGATACTACAGGAGGTCGAGCCATTTATCCCAGCCTGCAACCCCATCATGCCGCCTACCCAGGCCCCAGACTGAGAGGCACAGGTGGCTGCAGGTGGCAGCCAGCCTCCTCAGGGAGCCCTGCCCAGAGTCCCCAGCCTTCACATCTGTGGGCTGCTATCCAGGACAGGTCTCTCCTCCTTCCCAAGCCACTGCACCGCTGAGGCTAGAGCTTTTAAAAAGTGTTTCCTAACTGAAGAGCTGTTTTCCAGAAAGTCCTGTCATTGTACTCTCCTCTTCGGAGAGGTCTTTGTAGGTCTTGCTGGAGTAGCTGGCCGCCGCACTATAGTTTATTCCCCTCCTGGACCTCTTCCAGACTGGATATTTCCTACTCCTCTGCTACTAGTCTGTCAGGCTTAACTGATCATGAGCATATCTTGCCCACCATTGTGTGTGTCACACACACCCATACCTACACACATGCACACACACACGCACGCACACACACATAGGGCAATGCCTGGCACACAGCAGATGCACAAAAGAAAATATTTGTAGAAACAGAAGGGAGAGAGTTGATAAAGAATTAACACACAGGAAGATCTGGGTTTCCATCCCCCAGACTTTTGCTTGGGTTTTGCTGTTTTTTGAAGCGGGTCTCTCTGGCCTGGAATTTGTTCTTCAGGCCATGTTAATGTCAAAGTAAGTTGTCACAATTCCCCCTCCCTAATGTTGGGATTATAGATATGTACCACTGTGTTTAACCCTAGGAGGCATCTTAGAAATCCAGGTTACCTCCTTCTCCATAATGGGCAGGGCCTATGGCCCTAGGCTTCCTGCCCAAGGACCAGTGGTACTGTGACCAGTGTATAGGACCCTATCCCACAATCTCCCTGCAGTACCGTCACAGGCCTACCTCTAGAGATGCTCTTTCCTGTCCCCACACCCATCTCAGAGAGATGGAAATTAATTTCCTTTGGCATAAACTGATTTTGATGAGCCCAGTCCCCAGGAAGTCATCACAGACACTTGGGGAGCAGCGCGGTGAACAGTGTAACTTATGGGCTTGAGATCCCAGACACTCGGCTGCTTCTGATGGTTCTGGACACCTCCAGTTCCTCTAAATCAACTGTGACAGAGTGACCTGGACAGCTGCCCAGCCTTCCTGAGGCTCGACTGGTGCCCCTGGCAGGCGCCTTCCAGGTCAGGGGACACAGGCTGCACGGAAGCGGTGACATCATCCTGGCTGACTCAACACAGCCAGAGACTGTAGGGAGACTTCAAGGGGAGGCGCCTGCAGTCTCTCCAGCACAGACCTTTAGGGATCATCACTCTCCCCTCCACTTCTAGGGCCTCTCCAGACCAGACTGATCCTCTAAACTGCATCTCACAGACTGCTTTGTGCATGACACGGTCCCAGAGTCCTGTCCCCAGGCCCCTCAAACCAGCCAGGTGAAAGACATCAGTTATATTGACTCAGTTTCTCTACCTGAAAAGTGGTGACCTTTGGTACTGGGTGAACCTAACAGTGGTGAGAAAGTCTTGGAAAGTGGCTGGCAGCCAGGCGGTGGTGGCGCA
>JAQHUG010000276.1:1587708-1610943 GCA_028555095.1 Dicrostonyx torquatus | reverse complement strand
CAAACAAAAAACATTGAACAGGGTCTCGCTGTGCAGCCCTAGCTATCTTAGAACTCACTATGCAGATCAGGCTGGCCTCTGCTTCCCTGAGCGCTGCTGGAATTAAAAGCATGTGCCACCATGCCTGGCTATTTACCTTCTTGGTAAAGGACATTCCTCATCCCTAGTCAATTAAGAATGTGTAGGCTCAGACAGAGAGACCACAGAACCAAGACCATTGCCAGCTTCTTTCTTCCAGGTCCTGATGGAGAAGTCTTTCTTCATGCAATCGCTGAGTCTGCTTCAACCGAGTCAAAGCTCACTCCCTACCCTCCAGTTGTGTGACACGTCCATCTCACTCAATCTATTTATTCATTTATAAAATGACCATAACAAAGCCACGCATTGGCTCAGTTTGTAGAGTTCTTGTCTAGTTCTCATGAAACCTAGGTTCAATATCCAGTACTGCACAAACCCACATAGACTGAGTATGGTGGTGTAAGCCTATAATATTAGCATTAAAGAGGTAAAAAAAATTAAAAAGGTTAAAAAATTCAAGGTCAGCCGGGCGGTGGTGGCGCATACTTTTAATCCCAGCTCTTGGGAGGCAGAGACTGGCAGATCTCTGTGAGTTCGAGACCAGCCTGGTCTACAAGAGCTAGACCCAGGACAGGCTCCAAAGCTACAGAGAAACCCTGTCTCAAAACAAAACAAAACAAAATTCAAAGTCATCTTCACCTTCAATACAGAATTCAAGGCTAGTGTGGACCACATGATTGATCTTGTCTATAAACAATAAGCATATGAGTGAATCATTGAATAAATAACAATGATAATTCTCATCCAAGCACAGTGGCTCAGGACTGTAAACCCAGCACTTGGATTGAGAATTCAATCTCAAACTCAAGGCCAGGGACCATCAAGCCGGCCCAGCAAGGAAAGGTGCTTGCTGCCAAGCCAAACCTGAAAACCTGAGTTCAATCCCCAGACCCACATGGTAAGAGAAAACGAACTCTCACAAACTGTCCTCTGAATTTCACACATGTGCCATGGTACATGGGCATACACAGACACATACACACAAAAAATAACTGAAATGGCTGTATGCTTTTTTGTTTGTCAGTTTTCTCTGTAGCATTTGAAGCCTGTCCTGGAACTCGCTCTGTAGATCAGGCTGGCCTCAAACATACTGCCTTTGCCTCCTGAGTGTTGGGATTAAACGCGTGCACCACCACTGACTGTACACATTTTTAATCCCAGCACTTGGGAGGCAGTAGAAGGCAGAGAATCTGAGGCCAATCTGGTCTACACAGCAAGTGCCTGGGCAGCCAGGGCTACACGGTAAGACCTAGTCTCAGAGAAAGAGAGAGAGACAGAATATGTTTGAAGTCAGGCTTGGGCTACATAGTACGGTGCTACATTTCAAGATTCTATGTCAAAATCAACAGGGTTTGAGAGACAGTTCTCTCAAACAGGCTAAGAGCACATGATGCTCTTGCAGAAGACCAGAACTCAATTAATAGCATCCACATTGGGTGGCTCACACACATACACACCTGTCCCCAGTGCACATACACAGAAGTACACATATACATAAATAAAAATAAAAAGGTTTTGAAATAGGATCACATTCTGCAGCTCAGGCTGGCCTAGAAATGTAGACCAGACTGATCTTGAACTCAGAGAAACGATTTGCCTCTGGCTTCCAAGAGCTGGGACTACAGCTGTGAGACACCACACTTGGGCCTAAACCTGGCTTTTTATGTGAGTGCTGAAGACCCAAGCTGGGGTCCTCATGCTTGTCCAACAAGTGCTTTTCATACGAAGCCCCGTCTGTCTCTGACCCTGAGCCCGCTCCCCTAGTACCACTCACTCTTTTGTAGTACTAGGATTTATTAGGATGTACTCCAAGACAGGCGTTGGGGCTCGACCAAGCTGCTCTTGATGTACAAAGCCCAGACATTCTGCCAGTTCTTCTGCAGCAATGACAGCAAGACTCTGACAAGCAGGCGGACGCTGGAGAGGAGCTCATCATCCATCATCCTCCCACCATGACAAGCAACAGGGACGGCACCTTGCTCACCTGAAACTTGAATGTGGACTTACCAACTTTGACCACCATGTGTCAGCAGGAAGGGAACTTATTTAGGACATGGCCCAGGATTCACGGGTTCACCTCAGCTCAATCAAAAGTCACAGGCCAAAATGGCATTGCCCCTTGGCCATCATCTTCAGTGCCTCCTGAGGCCACACTTTTCCATGTGCGTTGGTGCCATGGGTGTCAGGTTCCCTGGAACTGGAACTGCAAACATTTGTGAGCTGCCATGTGGGTGCTGGGAATTGAACCTGGGTCCTCTGGAAGAGCAGTCATTGCTCTTCACCACAGAGCCAGCCCCTCCTGAGCCCATGCTTTTAGCCAGAGTCCCTAACTTAAGGAGAGATCCTCAACAGTCTGTTTGCTCAGTTCGCTGATTATGCAATGATGTGCTTGATCCTGGAACTGTTGATCTCTTGGGTACTCCCAACATGCCTCTCAGAAAACACTAGGACCACCCCAGGGCCAACCCGTATCAGCAGGCTCATAAGCCCAATGGTCTGAAAATTCTCAGGGTGGCAGCTTGGGAGATGCTGAAACAGTTCCAAGGAATCCTGATGTGTGGGTAGACTTGCGGGTCTTAAAGCAGAAGGTGCTCTGAGATTTGGCTACCACGAAATGGGCAGTACTAAACCAAAGATCTATGAGTTCCAGACACGTTCCCAACTAGAATAGGGGTAGGAAGGAAAATATAGGAGCTTCCCACCACTACTGCCATCTCCCAGAGCCAAACAGACACAAGGTTCTGAAAAGACTCACTCCCCTGAGCCACACTTGAGGAAAGCAACCTGCACAGTTTTCAAAGAGTGGACAGTGGCAGGCTGACCGGCAGGAAGGTGTGAAGACAAAGGCTGACCTCAGCCAGGCCGACTTGCCAATCAGCCTACCCCCTCCCAACTGCGGCAAGCAGGGCTGGGTGCCAGCCTCTTGCTCCAAACCAAGTTCCCGCCGAGCGTGCTTAATGCAGCAGGGGTGACATTTCTGTCATCAGAAGCAAAAGCAGGAACCCAGCCATTTTGAGCCATAATGAGCGACATTAGATTGGGTTAGAGTCGGTTGTTGAGGGACACTAGATTGGAAGAGTTGGTTCAGATGCCTGCAGTTTCTTAACTGCCAAAGGCCCGAGGCAGATTATGCCCAAACGAAGGTTTCTGACAAGAAAGCTGGAAAATAAAAACAAAAACACCGCTGTCTTGGAAAAGTAGGGAAACTGAGGTAACAGTGTTGACACTAGCCGAATCTGGAAAAGAAAAAAACGGAAATATTGAGAAAAGCATTCAAGATGATATCTTGAGGAATGTCCAGGTGGGAGCGCCAGCCTGAGGAGTCAGAGAGCTGACGTAGCAAGCCGCAAGGACCCCATGCCAAAGGGTTCTGCACACCTGACCCCGGTCCTCTTCGCCCTCAGAAGGGCGCTTGCACCGAGTCTCCTGCTCCAAGCAGCGACAGGGTTAAGCTTCCTCGCGGTACTTGCCGCAGTAAGTGGAAAGGAAAGAAGTGTCAACTCCTTTCTCACCACAGCGGGGCTGTCGGATGGCACCTCCCCCCGCCCCGCGCACCCCGCCCGGCCTGCTTCCCCGCCCTCCCCTCGGAACGCGCGCGCACACACCTCCCACCGCTTTGCCCAAATTATTTTCGATCCCGGGAGACTCCGGATGCCAGACGCGCTCGGCGGCAGCGGCGGCCGTGCCTGATTCATTGCGCCAAAGCTGCAGATGCGACCTCCCGCCTGCGCCCCGTGCCCCGGCCCGCGCTGAGCTGAGCGCGCGACTTAGAGAGATGGAAGAGGGGGGCAATTTGTAGGCGCTTTCCCCTCCCCACAAAAGACGGGCCCTGCCTCCCCGGGGCCAGGTCCCCTGTCTCCAGCTCCCCGGGCTGCGCTAATTAGCTTCCTCCGGGGGCGCCACGCGGCGTGAGGGGCGGCAATTTCCCGGCTGGGCTGCGGGGGAAGCGCTCCTGCCGCCTGGGAAGGTGAAATGGGAAACTCGATTCAAAGAGACCTCCCCCACCCCTCCCGCCAAGCTCCGTAGAAAACGGGTTTGAAATTCCTCCTCTTTTTTTTTTTTTTATTTATAGTGCACGGTCACCATGGCAACCGCGGAGGAGGTCACGGTAGCTGGGCCCCCGCGCGTCACCCCGCGCCTCGCCGGCTGCAGGCGCCCGGATTGCGGCCTCCCAGGCGCCGTGGCCCTCGTGGACTCAGCTCCGAGCTCTCCGCCCCCGCTCCGCCCTGCCGGCAGCTCAGGCCCCTCCACAGGACTGCCGAGTCCCACCCCGGAATATAGCACCTGGGCGCCAGTGCGCTCAGCTATGCTCGGCCCCACCCCACCGCGTTTGGCACGCGGGACTGCGCCATGAAACACGTGCCCAACACCAAGATAGGAACATGTGCGGCTCTTGCCGAGGGGCTCACCGTACTTACGGATGCCCTCGGGAATCGACCTATATTTGGTGCACAACTCCACAATCCTTGCCAAAAAGGACCAGATCTGGCGTTAGAGCCTAGCTCTGCCTAGCTGATTTAGGAGCTGTGTCACTGGTCAAGTTCTGGCCTTTCCGTGCCTCAGTTTGCTCATCAGCAAAATGGATCTGTGCAGTTTAAATACTTTTCAAAGTCCGTTTAATTGCTTAACGCGGTGTTTGCCAAGTGGTTCTAAAAATTTGTCGTTGGGGTCATTTTCCTACAGGCTGGAACTGCAAAGGTTCTGATTAGGGAAGCGCGCTCAGGTTGGAGGCTGCGAGGGAATCCTGAGGCCTCCAGCAGCCCTGCCTAGGCACACAGGCGGCAGGTGAGGGAACCCGAGCGGGCTGCACACAGCGCCCGGACCTGCCTGGGGAGTGACTGGCCTGGCCGAGCTGTGGACATTTGCGACGTCCGCACCCGGAACCCTGGAAACGCGCCCCCCGTGGTGTCTTTTCCCGCCCACTCGCTGCAGCACCATTAGCAACAGGCCGGTCTGCCCTCCGTCGCAGGACTGAGGCCGCACCTGCCCCACCGGATGACTGCCCGGAGTCGGGCGGTGCCCCCCCACCGCGCACACTTCCTCCCGGACCCCTGCGCCCCGTCGAGCGCACAGGGGGAGGGGGCCGGGTCACCCCGGCCCCAACAGCTTCCCACAGTTTAAGCTGCCCGCAGCCGGGGAGGCAGGAAGTCTCAGAGCCGGGGCGTGGAGGCGGGGTGGGGGCAGGAAGTTGGGGGTGACTCTCCCAGAGACCCCAGACGGGCCCCGCCGTGGGAGCAGGGTGGGCGGGCGCGCAGGGATTAAGGGCGCCCCCTCCTCTGTAGCCCTAAGCCATGTGGCTCTGGCTGGAGCGCCCCGCAGGATGAGGGCGAAGGCCGCTACCTCTGACGACCCCCAGCAGTGCGCACGAGGAGGGAGGGGCCGCCTTTGTCTACTTTGCCGCAGAAGCAGCCCCCCCACAACCCCTCCCCCCGCGCCCCGTCGGCCCTGCACAGCCCGGGTTTTCCATCCGGCCTGGCTCGGCTCGGCAGCTGTCAGGGGACCGAGCTGACCTTCGCGAGCAGGGAGTTTCAATTAGCTGCAGATCAGATAAGCGGGCGGGCCCGTCTCTCTGGGCACCGCGGGGGCGCAGCCCCGCCCCCGCCACGCCGCGCCAAACGCGCTCCAGATGGGAACAAAGATGAGGACGCAGCTCCACCTGCCTCCCCAGGGAGGGGAGGGGAAAGGAGGCCCCGCCGGGAGAAGCTTCCCACCCGAGGCAAGGTTGCACACCCTCCCCAGCGGATCTGGGATCCTGGGTCGGGCCAGGTCAGGGCTCTGGCCAAGAAGATCTTTGCGGCTCTTGCCGCCTGCACTGACCTCATCTTCAGTTGGGCATCGTGCCCTCTCTCCCCCGGAAGGAGCATTTTGCCATCTCTGATCTCATGCAGACCTTCTCTGTGTGGCTGAAGGAATTAGTCGAAGGCCAACAACAAAAAGAAACTGAGGCATTCCGTGCTTCCTTGATCCATGTCACGCAGCAAGCACACATCTCGAGTTTATTGAGTGCCTACTAAATGCCAGACACTGCGTAAACTCTATGGGCACCAAGAGAACAGTCTTGTCCCTGCTTCATAGAACTTACATTCTTTTTCAAGGAGTTACCATAATCAAATCGTTGAAGAGCCAAGAAGATATTAAAATAGATCATGTGAAACTGACTGCAGGGAGGGTATACACCTCTCAGAGAAGATGACATCTGACCTGAAGCCTGAAAGAACAGGAAAAGCCAGTGAACAAAGAAGAGGGTAAGGTATTCTGGTTCAGAAGCTCATTTAAGGCAAAGGTCCCAAGACTCAAAAAGAACTGGCCTTGTGGAAGGTAGAGGAAGGCCTTTATGAGCATGGCCATTGCCCAAACGCGGTCTTCTAGGTCTTAAACTCACAGAGATCCTCCTGCTTCTGCCTCTGGAATCCTGGGATATGTGCTACTACACTTGGCACTGACTTTAAACTTTTTTAAAGATTTTTTTTATTTTATGTGCATTGGCATTTTGTCTGCATGCATGTCTGTGAAGGTGCCAGGTCCCCTGGAACTGAAGCTACAGACAGTTGTGAGCTGCTATGTGAGTGCTGGGAATTGAACTCAAACGTCCTCTGGAAGATCAGCCAGTGTTCTTAAGATTGAGCCATTTCTCCAGCCCCTACATAAAATTTTGAAAGGTCCCTCTGCCGCCAAATGGACCTCCGCATTTTGGCAGCGGAGAGAAGGAGATTTAGGTTTGAGGTCTGAGGAAGAGGGGGAGAGGCAGGTGAATTGGATTCTAGGTAAGGTAAACTGAACAGGACTGAGTGTAGCCTGGCCCCAGAGAGCATGGAGAATCTATGTAGGTCAGAGACTGAAGGCACAGCTATAGTAAGGTACTCCTGGTGTGTCACTGAGCTAGCTAGCATCTTGCTTAGTTTCCTCAAGGATTTAAGAAGAAAGGGAAATCTGGCAGGTTACTCAGTTGACAGAATGCTTGTAGCATTCACGAAGACCTGCTCAAACAAGATGTAATATAATAGCACACATCCAGCACTTTAATCTCACACACACACACACGAACTAGAGACTGGAGGGTCACAAGTTCAAGGCCATCCTCAGCTATAATGCCAGTCAGAGCTACATAAAATCCTGTTTCAGGCCATTGAAAGGGTCACTGTTAAGGATAAATATGATGCAACCTGTGAAGTATTTCACACAACCTGGTAAAGAGCTATTGTGTGACAGACATTTCCTGGGGAGACACAAACACTCACACCTCTATTAGGGGCCTGACAACAGACCAAAGTACCACAGAAGTTCAGCTTGGTGACCCAATTAGTTTTATTAGGATTACTTACAGGAATAGGAGTGAAGGGTTATGTACAGGAGTGGAAATGACTCAGACAACTGCATCACCAAAGGTCCCGCCAGCGTGGATAAGAAGTAATGAAAGTACATTGCATAGTTAGAGAGTGTCCTTTCCTGGTTGCTCAGTTGGTCTGAGCTGATGAGTGTGTGTCTGTTTCTTCTAGGAGGCTGGACTTGTCTGAAATCAACTGTGATGAAGTTTTCCTATTTATATATTCTTGAAGAGGGAGGGGCCTAGTGAACCTGCTCGGTTTTGGGGACTTCCTGAAGCTATTTTGAGTTCTTCCTTCCTTAATGGATTTCCCTGCAGGATGGAATGTTTCAGTCTGAGGAAAACTGCTACAGACAGGACATGCTGTTGGGGCTGGCGAGATGGCTCTGCAGTTAAGAGCACTGACTGTTCTTCCAGAGGACCCAGGTTTGATTCTCAGCACTTACATGGCAGCTCACAACTGTCTATAACTCCATCTTCAGAGGATCTGATGCCTTCTTTTGGCCTCAGGGACCAGCCATTTACTTTGTGCATAGACATATACAAAGGCAAAATACCTATATAATTAAAAGTAGTAGTGATAACAATGATGATGTAAAAACACTGGTCATAAAATAGCACACATGGATCGTCCCTGGAGGATACACTCTGGAGAATGGGCACAAGAATTTGAGGCCTGTTTTTTTCTCTGTGTGGCCCTAACTGTCCTAGAACTCATATAGACCAGGCTGGCCTTGAACTCAGAGATCCACCTGCCTCTGCCTCCCAAGTGCTGGGGTTAAAGGCATGGGCCACAAGGCCCAGCCAAAAGTCTTAACATGCTCATAAATGTTGACTTACTGGGAGAGTTGTTGTAACACCCACCTCTACAGACCTCCCTCTGCACCAGAATATCCCCAGTATCCTGCCTGGCCCTTCTACTCTACTGAGATCTTGTTTTCACTTGATTGGAAGCAGAAAGTCCTCCCAATGACATTGCCTCCATCTTTGCAAGGTGAAGGTCAATTCATGGGACAAGGAGAGTCACTTGATGGTCTCTGAGGGAGCTCTTCCTCACTTCCTGCTACCCAAAAGAGATGAGTAAGCCCCTCTCAGACAGACCTGGGAGAATTGAGAAAGTAACCCCAGCCCCTGGCAGAAGCCTGGAACTCAACAGTCATTGCTGTTGGGTGTGTAATTTTGTCTTCTGGGAGCTCCCAGAAAAGCACAAAATTCAGTTTTGATGCCGAAAATCAAACTTTCAAAAAAAATGATTGATTAATTATATACACAGTGTTCTATCTGCATTTATTATGTATACAGTGTTCTGTCTGTATGCTTACAGGCCAGAAGAGGGCACCAAACCTCATTACAGTTGGTTGTGAGCCTCATGTCATTGCTGGGAATTGAACTCAGGACCTCTGGAAGAGCAGTCAGTGCTCTTAACCTCTGAGCCATCTTCCCAGCCCCTAAAAATCAAACTTAAGAAACGCCTTACATCACATATGCTAGGCAAACATTTTACCTCTGAGCTACAAGTCTGTAAATATCAATTATAACTGTAGTACACTTCTCCAAGGGTACACGCATGTTCACATACAGAGAAGCACAAGTAAACCACCCTGCCTTCTTCCCCTGATCCTATGCTTTTCTGAGAGCCCCCAGTCAGTAATTAATCAGATCTGCAATCTCAGTTCCAGAGGGAGGAAGATGGTAATCTTAGTTACTTAGTCTTAAAAGATAAAAAGAGGTTTGAAGATGAAGTTCAGTGGTAGAGGTCTTGATTAGCATGTGGAAGGCCCTGGTTTCAATCCGCAGTGCTGGGTGTGTGGGAGGAAAAACAAGCCATTTATAGAGCCTTTACCCAGGGCCAGGCACTGCCCTGGTCCACCCATACCACATATGTCACTGAGAGAGTCTTTACAAACTCTACAAGAGCTTTGTCCAATTATTGTTCTTAATTTATGAGCAAATAAACAGAAGTTTCAGAGACATCTTGGGGACTTGCCTTGCCCAAGGACACAGGATTAAGTGGTGGTGCTGGGAATCAAACCCAGGTCTGGCAGAGGCCAGGACAGAAGAATTTAGCTAGTCTGTGATCTGTCTCACACACCATTAAATGGATGGATGGCTCCAAAAGGTCCCGAAGCATTGGAGATAGATCAGCCCATTGCCCTCTCCACTTGCAGAGCAGCTGGAACCAAGGACAGGCACTTCACCTGCATTCCAGGGGCAGAGCCTGGAGCTATTGCAGCAGGGAGCCTGCATGTGATCTCTAGCCCACAAAGCATCCATGATATCTGTCCATATCTCCCCTTGGGTTCTGCAGTCCATTTCAGAACACTGCAGAACAGGTGACTAGAAAAGGAAAATTCTATTTTGCATAATATCTGTATCTGCTTTTTGTGTCATTCACACAACATCAAAATGAACAGAGGTCCTGGCACCCTACTTCCTGGCCTCCCTACCTATCTATCTGCTGACCCCCAACTTGGGCTGGAGGTTCTTAGGACTCGTGAACTTTTGGGGTTGTGTGAGGGGGATAGAGGGCTCTTGGCAGCTTCCTATCTGTCTCCCCATCCCACCCCTATTCCATCTTGAGACGGCTGAGGCAATGGGAGTGCTAAGGGACCTAGCGAGCATGCATACCTGCAGTAATTCACTCACACAGCCATGCAAGAAGAGCATGTGGGGTCTGAAGCTCCCGTCAGAGAGTAAGCAGGGAACCGAGGCATTTGCTGCAGGTGTTACCAGTCTGCTTCTCCCCACCTCCCACCTATAGCACCTTCTGTTAGGCCAGCCTGGCCTGGGAGAAGAGGGGAAGGCAGGAAGAAAGTGGATGGGTGGTATCAAGGTCTAGAAAGGAGGAAGCTGGCTGCAGGGGGGGGGGGAATGGGGGAAAGTTAGTGTATAGTTTGGACTTTTAACCAGGTCAGGACCTCCTAAAACATTCTGACATATGATATCTGTAGAAAGTAGACACATTGGGGTGGAGAGATGGCTCAGTGGTTAAGAGCACTGACTGCTCTTCCAGAGGTCCTGAGTTCAATTCCCAGCAACCACATGGAGGCTCACAACCATTTGTAATGAGATCTGGTGCCCTCGTTTGGCATGAAGGCATACATGGAGGCAGAATGTTGTCTACATAATAAATAAATAAATCTTTAAAAAAAAAAAGAAAGAAAGAAAGAAAGTAGACACATTTGTGACTGGCTGATAAAGTATAGCTCATGTGGGGTTGGCAGAAGTCCATAACCTGTCCTAACTGGGCCTAGCTATCACTGTTATGATTGTCCTGGAGTCTAATTGGTTTTGAGGTGTGAATGGTTGCGTTCTAAGGCTAATAGAGGCATCCTGCTACCCATTACACATACAGATTTTATTTATTTATTTGTTTTTTTCAAGACAGAGTTTCTCTGTGTAAGAACAGGCTGGCCTTGAACTCACTGAGATCCACCTGCCTTTGCCTCCTAAATGCTGGGTTTAAAGGTGTGCCACCACTGCCCGGCTTCCACATGGAAATTTTAGGCTTGGATACCTGAGGGGAAATTAGAGACCCAGAGCCCTAGAACCATGGGTTCACCTGCATTTATGAAGGGACAGGAGGCTTAATGAGTGGCTTTGCACCAACCATGTGATGGATGACATAGACCACTTGCCAACAGCAGCCTGGGAAACTCCTAGAGGAGGCAGCATAGATGCTAGGCTTTAAAGGATGGGTCTGAATGACTTAAGCACAGTGGGCAGGGAGCCTCCCTGTGGTAGGAACAGCATGGGAGAGAAGAGAAAGGTGTCAAGGGCTGCATTGCACCAGTCAGGAGGCAGCACTTTGCCAGGTAAAAGGGACAGGAAAGGAAGATGTGGACCCCTGCCTGGCCCCTCCCTCCTGGACTCTGTGAAGGCCTTAGGACTCATCCATCCATTTTGCCCAGAGCATGTTGGGATTGGTTTCAAACCCAGGAGAAACTCCCTAGGCTGCCAAATGAAGCTTTCAAGAAACCTGCTGGCCCTGGCATGGGCCCAAGGCATTGCCCCATCGCCTCAGCCTCCAAAGAAATGGTCAAGTAGTCAGGAACATCGTCCTAACATACATAAGGTTCTTTCCCAATAATCAAAATTCATAATCTCCTTAATCAATTTCCTCACCTCAGAATAGGGACGGAGAGATGGCTGAGTGGCACTAGTGGCGCTTGCGGAAGACTCCAGTTCAGTTCCTTGCACCCACATGGTGGTTCACAACCATCCATAGCCACAGTTCCAGGGTGCTGATGCCCTCTCCTGACCTCCATGGGCATCAGGTGTGAAGGTGGTGCACATTCCTACAGGCAAAATACTCATGCACATAAACCTATTAGAAGGGGGGAACTAACAAGTTTGTTTGTTTGTTTTTTAACTAACAAGTTTTTTAGATTTCTGTGAGAAGGTGAAGTACTTAAAATTTCACTTACTTAATTACTATTTATAGGCCTCCATAAACAAAGCCTCATTTGAAGCACTGAGGTTTCAACAGTTAATCACAGACAAATATGTAAATGAATAGTTTTCCATTATGTCTGTCAGTGTATGAAACAGGCTAATATAACAGGGTGATGTAACAGGGTAACCAGAGGTTAAAGGATAAAGTGGTCCAGGACCTGGTAGAGGAAAATGTTCCAGAGAGCAGAAAGGGTAAGTGCAAAGGCCCTGAGGCAGGAAGCATTTAGTGGCAGTGAGGCTGAAAGGTCTGGACCAGGGGGAGCATTGGGAGAGGTACAAGAGGGTGCTCCTGTGTGCTTGGGAATAGTGTGGCTAGAATTCATTCATTTATTTATTTATTGGTTTTTCGAGACAGGGTTTCTATGTGGCTTTGGAGCCTGCACTGGAACTAGCTCTTGTAGACCAGGCTGGTCTCAAACTCATAAAGATCCGCCTGCCTCTGCCTCCCGAGTGCTGGGATTAAAGGCGTGCGCCACTACCGCCCAGCTGTGTGGCTAGAATTCTAATTGCTATAAAAATTCCATTGGAGGCTTTCAATAGGCATATTGATCTACGCAGCAACTCTCTGTAAAGGCTTAATGTTATTATTATTAATATAGAACTTAGAGAGGACTAGCAATTTGTCCAGGATCAGAGTCCTGTCCCACAGCTCATTCTTCTCTGCTTTCTTTTCCCCCTAAGGAGCCATGTGCATCAGCTCCAACCCGGCTGCGAGGAGGTGAGGACTGCTTCCTTTCCCTCCTTCCCCCCCTTCCCTCCGGCCATTTCCCGTGCTCTGGGCGCCCGCGCCCCAATTAGCCAGCGAGGCTGACTGCCTTGGCTCCGAATGACAGACACCTCCTGTCACCCCCTGACGGGCGAGGAGATTAACTCGGAGAGGCGCCGGCTGGAAGGGACGACAGGGAAGGGAGGAAGGGGAGAGAATGACCAAGGGCTCTTTGTAAGAAAGGGGTGTTGGTTAAGGGAAATCTGTACCTCCGAGGCGAGCTCAGGCAGGCCGGGGAGGACCACCCCAACCTCTGATTGGCTGCTCCAAGCTGCAGTCACCACTGCCTCAACTTCCATTTCGCACTCCTCCCAGGGCGGGGACCTCGACGTTTAACGGCTGAGTCCTCAGCTCCATGCACATGTGGAAGCCCAATAAATATCTGTGGGCTTTTGAGCAGGGTGTGATGGATCATACCTGTAATCCCAGCGCTGGGAAAAGTAGGCAGGAAGATCAGGCGTTAAAGGTCATCCGAGGCTACATAGGGAGTTTGAGTCCAACCTGGGCTATGAGATCTTGCCTTAAAACAACAACAAAAGCCATGTACTGTCGATATTAAGTATTTATCATGCAGGCTTATTCAATCCTTTTTTGCTTTATTTTTCAAGACAGGGTTCCTTTGTGTAGCCCTGACTGTCCTTGAACTCGCTCTTAACACCCCCATTTATGTGGGGTATGTGGTGTTGGGGGTTGACCCCAGAGCCTTGGGTAAGCTAGGCAACAGCTCCTTTCCAATGAGCTACATCCTCAGGCCCAATACTTTTCATTTTTCAGTTTTAAATTTAGGAAATATGTATGGGACAGGCTGTGTTGAGGAGCAAACAGCCAGGTCTGGCCTGGAACTATGTAGCCTCAGCCTGAGGCTGGCCTTGAACTCCTGGATCGCCCTGCTTCTACCTCCTAGTGCTAGTATTACAGGAATTCATAACTTTGATTGGCTTTGCTTATTTATATGGTGGGCTCCCAATGTTGCCTAGGCTGACTTCAAAATACTGTGCTTGTGGGATCTTCTGCCTCAAGTGTCTTAGTACCACTGTAGGCCTGCAAAGTAAGGCCTAGCTACAGCATCTTCAAACAAGACCAATAGTGCCTGCTCTCAGGAGGCTGAGGAAAGCCCAGCCTGGGCCACATAGGGAGAGCTTTCCTTAAAATACTGTAAAGGAGACACTAAGAGAGACTTACATAGATATAATCTACCTGGGAAGAAGAAAGAAGAAAAAGACAAGATCTCCTGAGTAAATTGGGAGCATAGGAACCTTCGGGGAGGGTTGAAGGTTGGAGGGGAGAGGCAGGGAAGGGAGCAGAGAAAAATGTAGAGTTCAATAAATATCAATTAAAAAAAAGAGCAAAAAAAATACTATAAAGGACAGAACACTAGAAGCAGGGACAGGTTTAAAAGATTCATTTATTTATTTTTGTTTATGTTTGAGGCAGAGTTTTTCTCTGTGTCCTGGAACTCCTGCAGACCAGGCTGGCCTTGAACTCTGTTTCAAAGATCTTATGACTACAAGAAGATGGCTCAATAGGTAAAGGTGCTTGTCCACCAAGCCTGACATCTTACGTTTCATTCCCATGACCAACTCCCAAAAGTGGTCCCCTGAGCTGGGCATGGACCAAGATATGAACCGAGCCTGCCTAATGCCTACACTCAGCTTCTTTTGACTGTGGGACAGCATCATTTGTGCTCCCTCTGGAGAGAAAACTGCCCACGCCCTTTAGGGGTCACAGTCCACCCGGGACTATGATGTGGGAGGCCTGACGGAATCTACTTCTTTATTTGTTTGGGGTTTTCTTTCTTTTTTTGTCTTGAGGACAGGGTCCTATTCTGTAGTCATGCTGCTCTGGAACTTGTAGGTGATCTTTCCAATTCTCCTGACTGCTGGGACAGAGAGGGAAATTAGCAAAGCCCTTGTAGGTACAGACCGCAAGTGGCTTGTGTGAGAAGTCCCGGAGAAGGGGTGACAAGATGGCTCCCACACCCATGTCTGGCTGGTCGATGAGAATGAGAGAAAGGCACTCTGCTTCCAGGCAAAAGCAAAGAACAAAGACTTGGAGGCAAAACCAGGCAGAGCCTGTACTATCTTGGCAAGACCTTGGATGCAAGTGTGGAACCCAGCACACACAGCTCGAACAAAATGCTAACTGACTGACTTACTGCAAGGCTAACCAGTATTTCTAGAGGCACTGCTGATGCACTGCTCTCCCACGGAGCTGCACTCTCAGCCCAAGGTCAGTGCTCTTCTAAGGCAACGATGATGATGATGGATCCTGATGTTCTGGCTCACGCCTGTAATAGTAGCACTTGTTGGGTAGAGTCAAGAGGATGAATATTTCTTTTTTTTTAAGTTTTTTAATGATTTATTTATTTTTATTTTATGTGCATTGTTACTTTGCCTGCATGTATGTCTGTTTCAGGAATCCCCTGCAACTGGAATTACAGACACTTGTGAATGTCTGTGTGACATGTGAGTGCTGGGAATTGAACCTGGTTCCTCTGAAAAAGCAGACAGTGCTCTTAACTGCTGAGCCATCTTTCCAGCCCCGAGGATGAGGATTTCAAGGACATCCTTAGTTTTGCATCAAGTTTGAGGCCAGCCTGGCCTGCATGAGATTCTGTCTGGAAAAAATAAAAAATAAATAAAAGTAATGGTCCCCAAATCCGCAACTGCCAGGTCAGAGAACTCCCCGAATCAAATCCTTAGGATTCAGCCAAATTGGCCAGATCCAAGTCATACATCTATTTCAGAACCAATCAATGTGGCCCAGAATCAGGACACAAAGAACCCTCTAAAACCCTAAGGTAGCTGGGGTGAGGAAGGTCCTTTTTCTGGTGTTTCCCCTCCTAATTCCAAAGTGGATTATAATTCCAAAGTGAGATGGGTTGTGTTCCCCTTCCCCCAGAGTAACCAAGATTGATGACATACAGAAGTGTGAAGTTGGGTAGTGTCAGGCATTCTCAGTTTATATTCTAAACCTATCCTTAAGATTGTTTGTACCCAGGGGGCTGGAGAGATGGTTCAGAGGTTAAGAGCATTGCCTGCTCTTCCAAAGGTCCTGAGTTCAATTCCCAGCAACCACATGGTGGCTCACAACCATCTGTAATGAGGTCTGGTGCCCTCTTCTGGCCTGCAGATATACACACAGACAGAATATCGTATACATAATAAATAAATAAATATTTAAAAAAAAAAAGATTGTTTGTACCGGGCTTGGTGGTGCATGCCTTTAATCCCAGCACTCAGGAGGCAGAGGCAGTGGATCTCTGTGAGTTCAAGGCCAGCCTGGTCTACAAAGAAAGTTCCAGGACAGCCAGGACTGTTACACAGAGAAACGCTGTCTCAAAAAAAAAAAAAAAAAAAACATATGAACATGAATATATGATGGTATATATGCATGTATGCATGTACGTATGTGTGTGCATGTGGAGGCAACCTAGTCTCATAGCCTGGCCCTGGGCCTTACATGACTCAGTTGCTGGACAGCATCCTTAGCCCAGCTCTGCTAGCTGAGAGGAGAGGAGGCTCCACCAAGGTTCCCTAGTAAGGCAGTGTGGTGAGAGTTCCTTGGGTGTGTCCATGGGCCCACCTGATGGTTTCATTCACTTCTAGTCTTAGTTCAACTCTTTTCCTTCCATGTGTGCCTTTTACAAAGTTAGAGCCCAAGAAGGCCAGTTTTCCAAAAGGAAGATTATGGCCAAGTGCACCCTACCTTTTAGAGGAGTTAGGTGTGGTTGTTACCTTTCAAAAGCAAAGAGAACCACAGGGCCAGCTCCAGGATAGGGGGACAGCTTGCAGGCCCATCCAGAGCTAACAACCTTCAGTTAGGTTCACCAGGACAGCAGTAACCTTTCTGTAATTCTGCTCTTCCTTAGCATCTGGAGCAGGTACTTGGAGTCAAAATGACAGAGCTTTGAATTCTGAGTTAGCCGGGCAGACTTGGCATCCCATCTGTAAAACAGGGACAATGCAAGAGTGGCCAGACCTCAAAGGGTAGTGCCATAGTGATGAGATAGTGCACACCAGGTGCTGGCCATGCTACAGCAGCAACTCCTCCATAGAGAGGTGCTGTTGCTACTATTTTTCAACCTCTGAGCCTAGCACTTAGCCTGGAGCTCAAGGTGACCCTTTCTGGACCTCAGTTTCTCCATTTGTCCTTCCAGCTTTTCACTCATGGAGTGGGTGACTAGGATGATCTCACTGAAGGGAGGACCCCTCCTACATGGGTCAGTCCATGGTGGTGGTGGGGGGGACATGCGACAGTGCCCAACCAACATTTTCACCAGGCTGGGCAGGCAGCGCCAGGCAGGCGGGAGCTGGTCAGGTTTTTAATTGAACGCGATGCAAATGAAATGTAAATACCATGCAAATAAGCTCTTGCCAGGAGGTGCTGGGCTGAGAGCAGAGGGAGCAGGGAGGGGACTGCTGAGCAGGGATCCCTTCTTGGGTGGGGGGGTCTCTTTCCCCTGACCGTCCACACCCACCCGCTGTGTTGATTACCCAGCCTGGCCATTTCAGAAAGGCAACAGTGGTACTTTATCCCCCTACCGCTCCTTCCCAAACTCCCTTCCCTAACCCTAGTGTTCTTGGTGATAATGGGGTGCTCTAAGGAGAAGCAAGGGATAGGGTGAGGTTGACACAGTCACACAGAAAGACACACCAATAAACACAGAGACAAGCATGCGGAAACACATTCCCGCCCCAGACCTTGCAACACCCAGGCCCACTTGGACGCATCCAGCCACACATAAATATACTCAAGTGCACATTTAGTCATGCACACAGTGACAGAGACAGACAACCCAGTCACAGAGGCATGGATGCACACACTGCCATGTCATGAGGGCTGCAAACGGAAGTCCCTCTGCAAGAGCTGGGTATGGGGGTGTAAGAGAGACACCCTGTGTGGTCAGAGCCTGGTGGCCTGAGGAAGGCCAGTCAGCCAGGAGGGGGATTTTCAGGGTGGCCTGGGCCCTTTGCCCAGCCCCCATCCCAACACAGGACCAAACCCCCAGACTCACAGTTATGAGATTCCAGGTGCTAGTCCATCCCCAATCACTCTGGGCCCCATCCTGGAATCTGCAGTTTCTCTACTGCCCCACAACCCCTACTTCTGAGACAGCCATCTTTTGGGGAGGCTGGCACAGAATGACAGGGTCATCCTGCCAAGGGCTAAGAGATGTGGTGCAGGGGAAGAGGGTGTCGGGTGGGGATGTGCAGTGTGGCAAACTCTATTCCACTCTTCACGTCTGAGGGTGGTCCCATCCCCCTCTCCGAGGTGACTCACGCCCTACATTTAACTCTCATTAAGCGCTTCTGAGCCCAGCTGGAGGGACAACCGCCAACTTCCCCCAACAGACAGGGAGCTCTGGGTGGGCCGCCCTCGCAGCCTCAGTTTCCCCCTAGGGGCCTGGCCCAGGGACAAGAACTGCGTGGGAAGCAGAGCTCACAGTCCCGTTGGCCTTGGCAAGAGCTGTCCTCCAACCCAAGGAATGAGGGACTGGGTGTGGCTTCTTCCAGGAACCACCCTCCCCAGACCCTTCCGGATGCGTTGCAGCCTCATTCAGCCTCAGAGCTTGGCCCACACGACACGACGGGAAGAAGAGGAGGAGGTGACGGCGTGGGTCCCAGGGGACCGAAGTTACTGGTGATCTCGCCAACAGTGCTTCTCCGACACTCCCACCCCCACCCCACCCCCCGTGTGCAGGCTGGGACAGGGTGGACTGAGACTGGCCAAGGATCCACGACCGTCTCGTCCTCGGTGGCTCCCAGGGAGCCCCCACCATGCGAGGGTCCCGGTTGCGCTCGCCTCGCCACCGCCCTCCCCCTCCGCGGTTCTGTGGGAAGAAGGCAGCTGGGGCGGGGGTGGCCGCGGGAGCGTCTTGCCCGTGTGATCGTGCCGAGCGGGGAACTCGGGGCCATGTGGGAAAGACATTAGTGCCGGCCGCCCTGCCAGCCAGGAATGCGCCCCCCGCTCCGCAGTCACCGCCTGCCTGGCCCAGAAACGGTGACTCACACGCTCCGTGTTCCCACCCCCTCGGCGCGCACCCTGCACGGCCCACCAAGGGCCTGGCCCGCGCTCCCAGCCTCCCTGCCTCGGCTGCTGCGAGTCTGCTACCTGCCTCGTCCAGCTTCCACTGTGCCAGAGTCGGGGATTGGGGACGTACATGCTTCCCCCTCCACACAGGCTTGCCTGTTCTGGGCTTGCTCGGAATAGCCACCCCTTTGGGACTTATTACCCGAGGCTGCCTCCCCAGCTGCGGAAACATTCACCTCGGGATCCCCACACTCAGCACAAAGCCAAGAACTCAGGGCAGATTAAAAATAATAACAAGGAGCCAGGGCAACATCTTGAGGCAGGAAACAGGACCTTTGTGTGGGAGGGATGTCCCAGGGTCACCTACTTCAGAAGGCATATGACTGTGGACCCTTACTTTACTCTCTTGTTCTATCTTTGCTTAAATCCACCCGAAGTACCCATCCCTTGTGGCTAACAGGGCAGCCTATGTGGAAGTGCCTTCTTTAGTTGCCAGCTAGGGACTAGCTGCTGAGGCCTGTCTTGAGATTTGGGTGATACTACTTTACTAGTAATCAAGGTTATTTAACAAACACTACCTGCCCTATCTTTGGCTCCTACCTTTATTTGTTTATGTATTGCCATTCAGGGCCCGAAGCAATCCAGGCTGTCCTGGAACTAGCAGAGAATGTTCTTGAATATCTTCGATTTTCCGGGCCTCCACCTCTGCCTCCTCCACATCCGTAGTGCTGGGATTACAGACTTGGGCCATTAAGTCTGGTTTTAGTGTTGGGGATCGAATTCATGGTTTCTGGCAGGGCTAATCACGTACTCTATCTACCAACTGAGCTGCATCTCCAGTCCCTTGTTTTGTCTTCTGGACAGGCTGGCCTGGAATCCACGATCCTCCCCAGTGCTGCAAGAACCTTTTTACTGTCATCCTTTCACAGATGAAGAAACTGAGGTGCTGGCCAGTGGTGGCGCACGCCTTTAATCCCAGCACTGGGGAGGCATAGGCAGGCGGATCTCTGAGTTTGAGACCAGCCTGGTCTACAAGAGCTAGTTCCAGGACTGGCTCCAAAGCTGCAGAGAAACCCTGTCTTGAAAAACCAAAAAAAAAGAAAGAAAGAAAGAAACTGAGGCTTGGTGAGCAGCAGGTGACGACCTAAGAGACAGAAGTGGGTCCATTCCCAGGACCCCTAACTCTGCAGATTAGATACAGGAGCATCCATTTGCCCACCTGCTGGACCTGCAAAACCAAACTGGGTTCCAGTAGGCAGCAGCCCCTTGCCTCTGCTACCCTCCTCGGGAACCTTGCAACCAGCCTCCACCCAAGGCTACCTCTCATAACGTTTAATAAGAGGTAATAGCACCAAGCAGCAGGCATCAGCTTCATTTTTAATTATCTAATTTACATTTAATTTTCCCCACCAATGTGATGCAGTTTATTAATGTTTTACCTAAGAGCACCCTTTCACAGTCTGAAAATGCCTTCACCAAACTAATGGGCATTGGATTGGTTCTTTTAGAAGAATGATCTGGTGCACAGTAGACCCCAGCTGGGGTCTCAGGCCACAACATCCAACAACCAACAGTTCTTAGCACTTTTTGTTTTCGAGACAGGGTTTTTCTGTGTAGCCCTGACTTTTCTGGATCTCATTCAGAGATCTACCTGCCTCTGCCTCTCTCGCGCTGGAGTGCCGGGATTAAAGGTATGTACCACCACTGCCCAGCTTGCACTAGAATAATTAATGGACAAATATCCCAGAATTATTTCGGAATGTGTCTCTTCCCAACCAGCCTCCAGAAATAAAGATCGTGCTGCCATGTTTATGGGACTTAAATCTATATACCTATTTCTCTTTTCTTTCTCCCTTTCTTTCCTTTTTCCCCCTTTTTTTCTAGACAGGGTCTTCATTGTGTAGACGAGGTTCACGGAGATCCTCTTGCCTCTGCTTTCTTACTGTGGGTTTTCAAACACTCTTCCTCTCCAGGTCACTAAATATGCTAGAGAAGGGTTGCTCTGATTCAGGGCTTAGCCACTTAAGAAGAGTGACAGCAGCCCAGCACTCAGAAGGTAGATGATAGGCAGCAGATCTCTGTGATTTCCACGGTGTTACACAGAGAAACCGTGTCTTGAAAAAAAGAGCTTCCAAGGGCCTTAGAGGTAGGCAGCCAGGGCCCCGACCTCTCATTCCTGGGCCTCTGCATTTCTATGCAGCTTCTTTATTTCACAAAAAGGGAAACTAAGGCTTAGAGAAGCCAGGAGACTATCCCAAGATCACACAGCAAATTGGAGTCAGAGGAGGAAGTAGAACCCATATTTTGGCCTCACACAGAGTGGGGACTTTGGGAAGCTCAGGCAGAGCACTATGTGATTAAGTTCAGACAGCACCTTGGTATAAGGTCCATGCTGGGCCTGGGTGAGTACAAGTATAATTTTTTTTTTTTTTTTTTTTTTTTTGGTTTTTCAAGACAGGGTTTCTCTGTAGCTTTGGAGCCTGCGCTGGAACTAGCTCTTGTAGACCAGGCTGGTCTCGAACTCACAAAGATCCGCCTGCCTTTGCCTCCCGAGTGCTGGGATTAAAGGCGTGCGCCACCACCGCCCGGCCAAGTATATTCCCCTGTGTGTGTGTGTATGTGTGTGTGTATGTTGCTGGGAGTGAGGGGCGGGGTGGATGGGGGTGTCTAGGGAGCTGCTGCTGCCGCCTTCCTGGTATTTTTAGCCTTGAGAATGAGCTGAGCTCAGGGCTCTGAGATCTGGTTGTTGTTGGCAGTGAGGGAAATGGGAAGGTCCCCACCAACCTACAGCTAAGTCAAGAGAAGGTAGGCACAGAAAAGAAGACGACTCAGGGACCCCAGGCCATAATTATCTGCACTGTAGCCCACCCATATTCAAGTCATTCTTTTTTTTTTTTTAATCTTAAGTACACTTATTTATTTATTGAGGAGGGTGGTGTGAATGCCACAGCACCTTTGTGAAGGTCAGAGAACTTGCCAGAATTGATTCTCTTCCCTCCACTATGTGGGTCCTAGGGGTCAAACTGTTAGACTTAGTGGTAAGCACCTTTACCTGCTGAGCCATTTTGCTGGCCCCAGGTCATGCATGCATTTTTTTTCTTTTCTTTTTTTTTTTTTTGGTTTTTCGAGACAGGGTTTCTCTGTAGCTTTGGAGCCTGTCCTGGAAATAGCTCTTGTAGACCAGGCTGGTCTCGAACTCACAGAGATCCGCCTGCCTCTGCCTCCCGAGTGCTGGGATTAAAGGCGTGTGCCACCACCGCCCGGCTGTATTTTTTTTCTAATGTCCTCTTCCCAACAAGAAAGTCAAAAACTAGTAGGAACAGAAGCCCCAACTCTCCTACCCCAGTATCATCAGATTTTCTTGCTATGAGCTCTAGGCCTGCTCTTGCCTGGGCTAGATCAGAACTGTAGGGTTCCCATGACAACAGATGATAGCAATAGAGGCAGCTGGCCCCAAGGTCAGAGGTGAAAGGGTGTGGCTAGAAGAGCAGAAGGTAGCCAACATGGGCATGGACAAAGGCTGAAGAACTCTAAATTAAAGTCCACCCCTGAGCCTTGAACACCCAGGAAAGGCCTAACACCAAGGCTGATTGCTGCTGGATGATATTTTCCCACACCGGTGAGGAAAGCTGGGCACCGGAAGGGCGAGCTGACTATGTCTTTGGTTGAAATCATTAAACCAGTCTGAGTTGGGCTCAGATGGAAATCCTAGACCCTACCTTCTAACCCAGCACCATGCCAGCTCTAGGTTAGGGTCTAAAGCCAGTCTGTAACTTAGATTCATTCTGTCCAGGTCCCTAAGAGGGCAGGTTACTTCCTGAACACCTCACCTTAAGCTTCTGACATGAAATGGAGTGTTTTTGCTATCTCACAAAGAGCTAGGCCTCTCCTGGCAGGGGTCTTGGCCTCTGACAAGCTCCAGGAGCCCAGAGTGGAGCTAGGAAGCTGCTCCACACACCCAAGTAGACTAAAGGCTAGCAACATCCTACTGCAGTGCCTCCAAATGTTGCTGAGTCCTGAGAACAACCACTGGATCCCACTGTCCCAAGGCAAAGGACAAGCACTATCCTTGCAGTTGCATGGGCTCCCAACAGCATGGTTTTACTGCCCAAGGAATTCCTAAGGCTCTGTTTCTTTTTTCTTTTCTTTTTCTTTTTTTTGCTTTTCGAAACAGGGTTTCTCTGTCACTTTGGCGTCTGTCCTGGAATTTGCTCTGTAGATCTCAGGCTGGCCTGGAACTCACAGAGATCCACCTGCCTCTGCCTCCCAAGTGCTGGAATTAAAGGCATGTGTAACCATACTAGGCCCTAAAGCTCTTAAGAAAACATTATGACTGGGAGTGGTGTGTGCACGCCTTTGGATGCCAGCTCTCCAGGGAAAGTCAGGCAGATCTCTGAGTTTGAGGCCACCGTGGTCAACCTGTCTTGAAAAAAAGGTTTTTGTTTTTTTGTTTTTTTCGAGACAGGGTTTCTTTGTAGCTTTGGAGCCTGTCCTGGAACTAGCTCTAGGCTGGCCTCGAACTCCCGAATGCTGGGATTAAAGGCGTGCACCACCACCACCCGGCGAAAAAAAAAAATTT
>JAQHUG010000276.1:1558218-1586878 GCA_028555095.1 Dicrostonyx torquatus | reverse complement strand
CCCACCTGCTTTACACCAGCCAGCCTCAGGACCTTCACCCGAACCTCTCAAGCCACTAGGCAGCTTTGTAATGCCCTGGAGCCCCTCTCAAGTCTTGGACCAAGTAAAAATAAAGCCTTTGGAAACAGCAAAAAAAAAAAGCAAGCAAGTAATATGATTGGTGCTGAGGAGATGGCATAGTGGTTTAGCGCACTGCTTGCTTTTCCAGAGGACACAGGTTCAATTCCTAGCACCTACATGGTGGCTCATAAACATCTATAATGCTAGTCCCAGGGGATCAGCTGTCCTCTTCAGGCCTCCACGGACAAAGACATACAATGAAGGCAAGCACTCATGCATATAAAATAAATAAGTGAGTGTGGCGCATACATTCGTAATTCTGGACCTGGGGAGGTGGAAATAGGTGAATCCCTCGGGTTTGCCAGCCAGCCAACCTAGACAAATTGATGAGCCTTGGGTCCCAGTGAGACTCTGTCTCAAAACAAAATAAAAAACAGGTTTTAATGGCTCCTGAGGCATGATATCTGTGGCTGACCTTTGACCTCCATCTGGACAAACATGCACTGATACATATAAACATGTATATATACATATGTGCAATGACACCTGAGGTTGACCTTTGATGGTCATCTGTACAAACATGCACTGGTACATATAAACATGTGTTCATGCATACATGCAAGCCTTACTCCCACACAAAAAGTCCTTTGCTTATGTCCAGAAAACCGTCTTTGTTCTTGGCTTTAGCCTCTTCCCACCGGCTCACCTCTCTTGTGTACTGTGGTTCTGAGGATGAGGGGTGGTGCTCCCTATCTGTCTCCCTCTGCTAACAGGGTCATGCTCTCTCAGCCTCTCTCTGTGTGTCTCAGCAGGGTCATACTATGCTACAGCCCAACCTGACCTCAAACTTGCAGCCACCTCTTATTTATAGGCATGCATCTCCGCACACAGCTAGTTGAGGGAGTTTTTTTTACACAGGCTTCTCATATTACTCTCATTGTATCTTGGAGACGTGATGCCAGTAACAAACGAGTAAACTGAGGCGGGGGGCGGGGTGAAGAGCAGCCCCTTGCTCGTCTAAGAGCCTACATACAGACACAATGCTCAGATCCGGGAGTGCCCACCATGTCTGGTTAGGTTCTTCTCCTCTGTCTTCTTGGAGTCCCTTCTTGGTTCCCTTTGCTATACCAACGCTTGGTAGTCGCCAGCTTGTGGCACTGAAGTTGGGATCCTCACACTCAGGCCTAACAGTTTTCCCATTCAGCCATTGCAACACCACTTAGCCACTGACATTCACCAGAGGCCAGGCCTCCCCCCTTACCACCCTGCTCTTTACCCAGGAGGCCCAAGCAAGCACACAGGTTAGTTCACCCAATGGGACCTCTGCGGGGCCAGGGGTGTCTCTTGTTTGGAGGAAGATATCAGAGGAAAGCAGATGGCAACTTGTCTATTTTCTGGCCTAACCTGAGCCCCACTTACTGCAACTTGTTGAAGATTAAAGTGGGGTGTCTGGCTGAGGAGCCTGAACTTTGGCTCCTTACCTTAGGGCTTTACTAACAGGTGCGTGTCCTGTTTCTACTTAGGGTGTCAGGGTGAGCAGGAGGGGCAAGCTGGGGAGTATGGCATTTGAATTCACACCTTTCTTTGAGTTCCCCATATAAACAGGTCCTGGGGGTGTCTCACACCAGCTCTACTTTTAGGGCCAGGATGTCAGGCAGGCCAGGATTCTCCTCCTCCTTTCAGGGCTGCTGAGCTAGACTAAAACCAAGGAGACCACAGGGTCCCTGAGACCACCAGGAAAGAGCCAGAAAAGGCAAAAGGAACTTGGCCTTAGCTCCCAAAATCCTCCCACAAGTTAGATTGGCCACTGTAGGGACTTTGAAAGGCAGGGAAGATTCCCAGCACAGAGCCCCTCCTGGGAATGTGGCTTGGGGGGTGGGTGTTGTGTACCGGGTGGGTGCCCTTATGATGAGGCCAGCTGCAGGGTAATTAATCTTGTGAGGCTTGAGCGTTAACACCACCCCCCACCAGCCTCCCAGGGCCAACTCCACTCCTGGCACTGCCCCCCAGGAGTTAATCTCTGCTCTGGGAACTTCTCAGTCCTCTCATTGATGCATTAATTTTGAGGAAATCAGAAAGCAATGTGTGTGTGTGGGGGGGGTGGTGTTAGCTTCCCTGGGAAGGTTTTGTGCCTAGCAGCCAGTGAGGAAGGACCCCAAAAGATGAACCTAGGATTCCTTCAAGACCCAGCCCTTTCTGACTATAAGCTCCCATGCACTCCTTGTCTGTATCCCGATTATCCACAAGATGAGCCCCAAATGCAGTTTGCAGTTTTGACAGCAGATGTCTCTGTTATTATGATTTATCAAAATGCTTAAGGTAAATAATACACACATATTTATAGTAGAGGAGTGGATAGCACACTAGGAGGAGCTAAATGGGGAAGCAGGCTTTGGTGCAGCACCCTGCCTACCCTTGGTGTTCCCTATCCGATGCCCAAAGACTGACTGTCCCCAGTCCCCAGTCAGTCTAGGAGAGCAAGCTGGGGTGACACTTCCAGCCACCTCGCAGGCTGGCCCCTGGGAGGGCAGGAAGAGACATAGCCTATGGCTGGACTTGTCTTGCTGGGTCCCTGCCAGGCCTGGGAGGCAGCCACCTGGGGAAGTGGCTGAGCCAGCCTCACACTTCAGCCGTGTTTCCATGGCTTCACCGTCATCTTATCAACGGCTGCAGAACAGGCACTGCCCTTGCCCTCACTCTCACAGCGGCCAGTGTTCTGGGCCCCCCAGCAGCCGCCGGTCAATCCTATTGTTGCAAGAGGCCTGGGTGGGTTCTCCAGGGTGGGAAAAGGGAAGAGCTGTGTGAACTCAGGCTGTGTCCACTTTGCACCCCCAGAATTTCTACGCTTGCTGCTCTAGGTTAAGCCCTTATTCCCTATACAGTACTTCTGTTCACTTATTTTTTCCTAAACCTTTCTGAACTTGCAAATATTTGGTTAAAGGACTTTATGGGCTGGGTGTGGTAATACATGCCTGTAATTACAACACTCAGAGGCTGAGGCAGGAGGATCCCATATGGGATATAGAGAAACCTTGCGGCCGGGCGGTGGTGGCGCACGCCTTTAATCCCAGCACTCGGGAGGCAGAGGCAGGCGGATCTCTGTGAGTTCGAGACCAGCCTGGTCTACAAGAGCTAGTTCCAGGACAGACTCCAAAGCCACAGGGAAACCCTGTCTCGAAAAACCAAAAAAAAAAAAAAAGAGAAACCTTGCTCAAACAAACAAATCTCCTGGCTCCACTGGGTTTAGGTCTGTCAGGAGGGGGAAGGTTTGTTTCCAGACAAAGTCTGAAGCATAAGCCAGTGTTTACAAAATCAGCTATGTGATCTTCTCTCTCCTCTCCCTCTCTGGCCCTACTTTTGTCATTTATAAGGAGGGGATAATTGATCAATGCTCTCCTCATGGTTTTCTGGGCATATGGATGCAATGAACTGGCCCAGTGCTTGATTTACTAGTCACAAGCTCAGTGCACTGGGAGGCAGGAGGGTTTCATTGGTACCTCTAACCAAGGGCTATGGATGCTTTTGGGGGGTTTGCAGTGCTGGGGGCCCAGCCCAATGCATTGTATATGCTATTTAAGGCACTGAGCCATACTCTGCCCAAAGAGGCTCTTTTTAGGAAGTTTTCCTCATTTATGGACAGTACCTCAATTATGATTAAAAAAAATGCTCACGGGGAAAAAAAAGTGTCAAAGAAGGGAAGATTTTTATTTAGCTCACAGGTTTCTTATGAGACACTCTTTGATGTGTAGCTCAGGCTGTCCTTGAACTCCTGATCCTCTTGCTTCCACCCTTCCAGAATATAGGCCTCGCCTGGTCCACACATCTGACTCTACAGATGTTTCTTAGCACAGTTCTTGTGACAGGTGTCAATGACGCCTTTTGTGAACTCACGACCATGGTCTTGACAGCATGTGATGGTCGCTACTGTGACAAGGGAGATGTGGGGGACCTGAACTCCTGGGAGTTTGTGTGTGTGTGCTGGGGAGGAGAGTCAGAAAGGACAGGAAACAGATGTGATACCCTGAGCCTGGCATCTGAGGCAGGGTTAGTGATTAGTGACCACCTTAGCAGCTCAAATCCTCCAATACCCAAATCTTCAGCTTCAGATGACCTGGTCCACCTCTTCTTCACACCCCCTGCTGCCTCTGAAGCCTGCCCTTGTTCTCTGGAAGAGGGGAATTGCTGCTGGAAGAGGGGAGGTGGTAGGCAGAGAAATGAGTGTCTGCTTGGCAGCCTGGCCAGCAGTCTCAGAAGACCCTCTCACCCTTCCCAGCAAGCAGAGACCTCAAGGCAGGGCACACTGCAGAGCTATGTGACATGGAGGGACAAGGCCCAATTCCCATCTGCAGGAGTTGGGATCTCTGTCTCTCTCTCGCTTTTAATTTTATGTACATTGGTGTTTAGACTGTATGTATGTCTGGTGTTTTGCCTGCATGTATGTCTGTGTGAGAGTGGAACCGGACTTACAGACAGTTGTGAGTTGCCATGTGAGTACAGGGAAGAGTAGTTAGTGCTCTTAACCACTGAGCCGTTTCTCCAGCCCCAGTTTGGGATCTCTTTTACTGTGGCCTGTTCATTCCAGTTAAACTTGTCACAGCAGCAGCCTTTTGGAGGGGGAGCGGGGAACAGATGACAGGACGGGAAGGCTGTGCAAATGACCTCCATCTGTGTATCTCTGGCACCTGGGAGGGAGTGGGAGCTGGCAGTGCAATCAGGTCAGACCCAAAAGGCCTTGATACGCTGAGCCACGCCAATATCACGACCTTCTTCTTAGTAGTGTGAGCTAGGCTGTGCTGGGAGTGGAGGCTCCATGCCTAAATCTGCCCCAGAATCACCAGTGTCATGTCCTTGCTTTGGATCTTGGCACTAACTGTGAGGTGACCTTGTTGCTATGCAATGCACCTTGTCAAGTTCCTACTCTACAAGCTCTTCTTTCCAGAACAGAGGCAAGGGTACTTGGCCAAGGTCATCCAACAAGGAGAAACACACACACAACATGGTGCCTGACACACCATGACCAGTAAGTACATGGAGAGGAATCCATATGTCCAGAGTCCCAGGCCCCCTCCCAACTCTGTTGGAGGCAGCTGGTCCTCTTCCCAAGGGAGTAAGGAGCCTGGGTGCTAATCAGCATCTTGTTTTGGGTGAGTCACGCATGTTCCTTATCTACAAAGTGGATCATAATCCCAATCCTGAAGGTTGATTTGAGCCAAAGCAAAACCGACTCAAACGGAAGCCAGTCTGGACTGAAGGCTGAGCTTCCAACTTGGCCACATGCCAAGGGGAAGTTGTACCCTTCCAGAGCCCAGGTGTTGGCCTGCAATCACCCAGTACAACCCCAGGAACTGCTCTGTTTCCTTCTTCCTGCACACCAGGCTTACAGGCTGGAGTCCTGTGTTAGACCTGGAGCATGGGACAAAGACATGGAGAGAGAGGAAGAAAGAGAGAGGTGTGTGTGTGTGTGTGTGATGCGGTGGTGGTTTCCATGTGTAGAGACTAGGTCACACCAAGCCTGGCTGCCTTGGGGGAAGGGTCGCCTGCCTGGCAGGCGCTGGACAGTCTGGGGTTGAAGTGGGAGGCTTTTGGCGGCCACAGAGAACAAAGGAGTCAGAGTTGCCAGGGTATTCGGTGGAGCTGAAGCCAGCAGTGGAAGGTCTGGGAGAGGGGCATTTCAACTGTGGGAAAAGCCTCTGCTGTCCCATGCCAACACCCGATGTAGCCTGAGCCTCTGGCTCCATGCTGGGAATGAGATGCCCCAGAATTGCACAGCTGTCAGGGGTGGGGAGCAGATGCTGGAGGTAGACACACACAGGGCAATGGGTCTACAACCCTTGGGATCCCATGGGCACACTGACAAATTTATATCGTGCCCCCTCAGCATTAGGCAGGCAATATGCAGGGTCACAGCATGGTCATTACTTACATCACACACTCTCTCTGGTGTCTCAGGGCCACATCTATGATAGTCATGGACACTTAGTATTATGAAGTTTTATCCCAGGGTCAACGTAGTTGTATGTTCAATACCATAAACTATCACCCAAAGTTAACGCACTCAGTTGTACAGCTTGATATCACACTGGGTTTGCTACAGCACTGTACAAGGTCACAGGATCACACAAACATCACTGAACATCCCAATGACATCATGCACATATGAACCCATGGCCACATGAGATCTTTAATGTCTTCCACATAGTTTCAAGTCCACTTTCATGTCACACTCGATGGTACAAGAAGTCATATTCCAGGACATGACCTCACAAGGTTTTGCTGGGCCCTAAGAGCCCGCCCCCCCATCTCTCTCTCATACACATAAGGTCCCTGTGTTGCTCTTCTTGTCTCCAGCAGTGTGAGAGACACACACACATCCCTGTGTTGGTGTTCTCGTTTCCAACAGTGTATACACACACACACACACACACACTCTCGTTTCCAACAGTGTATACACACACACACACACACACACTCGCTGGACTTGATTCCAGCAGTGTCCAGCCTCTCGTACCTTGCAACCCTCAGAGCTGGTTCTGAATGCTGGACCCCCAGAACGGCTATAGGATGCTGGATGAAGACTCCTAAATCACCAGGAGGTCGTATTTACTGTCCTGGCAAGGAAAGGGCTACTTCCACCCCCCACCCCAGGGTCCTTTGACAGCAGAAGGTGCAAGATGGGGATAAAGAGATAGTAGACTCTGAATGTGACAAGGAGACAAACAGATGTGCGAAGGCTAGGTCACAGGATTTGGAGAAAGCAGGATGACAGGCTGGCTGGTGAGCAGTGGGGCTGGACTGCACATGGGCTGTGTGGCAGGACTCGGCCTTAAGGAGAATGTCATGGTCAGGTCCAGCCAAAAGGGCCTTTTTTGGAGAGATCTAGTGAATGATTTAAAGAAATAGTTTTGGGGCTGGGAAGATGGCTCAGCAGTTAAAAGTACTGACTGCTCTTCTAGAGGACCAGAGTTCAATTTCTAGCATCTATACAGTGGCTTACAGCTGCCTGTAACACCAGTCCCCTGGAATCTGGCCTCCATAGGTACCATACACCCATGTGGAGCACAAGGACCACATACAGGCAAAACACCCACGCACTAAATAAGTTTAATGGAAAGACATTCTCAAGAATAAAGTGGGCTGGTGAGTTGGGGAAAAGCACACACTCAAGTTTCTTTTGAGACAAGGTCTCCCTACATAGTCCTGGCTGTCCTGGAACCCACTCTACAGTGCTGCGAAATCAGAAACCCGCCTGCCTCTGCCTCCTGGGTGCTGGAACTAGAGGTGCGCCTCACTACACTCAGCTTTTCTTCCCGAGACAGAGCCTGACGTAGCTCAAGAGGATTTCAAACTCACTATATAACTAAGGTTTTCCTTATCTCTTGACTCCATCTCCTCAGTGCTGGCACAGGGCATGTCATCACCTTATCAGCTCGCCGTGCTCCTTACACTGGGTCTCTGTAGTCCAGGTCGTCCTCCTGTCTCAGCCTTCCCACAGCTGAGGTTACAGGTGTACATGTGTGTGCTTGTATACTGGTGCCTGAGGCCAGAAGAGGGTGTTGGCTCCTCCAGAGGTGGAGTTACAGCCATATGCTGGGAACCAAACTCTAGTCCTTTGCAAGAGCAGTAAACAGTTTTAGCCACGGAACCATCTCCTCAGCCCTGAGAATAGTTTTAAAACATCAGGTGCCACTGACCAGAGCTTACTATGCACCAGGCCCCGCCTTCATGATGGGGTGTTCCTCCTTAGGCCATTTTCTGGGAGAAATCTTTCCAGGGCAAGATCTGGCCCCACAGCCATCCTCCTTCAGAGACACTGTGGCTTGCCTTGGGGTACATCAAGACTCAGAAACTGGACATGAGGGTCTTTGAACTTTGGGCATCTCTGTACTGTGGGATGGGTCCAAGCCACTAGGGTAACAGTCCCCTCCCATTAAGGCTGGCCCTGGAGCCACCCACCCCACACCTGGAGGTGTGCCAGAGGGTCGGCCTAGGCCATCTGCAGCAAAGGCCTCTAGCCCAGTGTCCCCTGCTGGCCAGCATTCCCATACCCTCTTAGACCCTCCCTTACCCCAAGTTTCTGGAGGTGCTGCAGTTTGCCTTGTACTGGAGTGAGGGTGCCCCCAGCTGCAACACCTCCCCCTTCTCCCTGCTGGACACCCCCCTTTGGCAGAGCCGCCTGGAGAGATCACAGGCAGCCACATGAAAGGGAATTTTCCCAGGCAGAGATGGAGTTGAAAGCTACCTCCCCCGCCCCTGCCTACCCCTGCTGTGCCAGGCCAGGCTGCTGAGCCCCTGGTGCTCCAAGGGAGCCTGTGACACAGGGAAAGGGGTTGGGGGTCAGGATACCTCCTCCCTGCTTTCCTCCTCCCGGAACAATAGCAGGGACAGCCCATCTCCCCCACCTCACCACCCGCTCAGCTTCAGAAAACCCCACCTTCCTTTGTTCTCAAAGTCCTCACCCACCTGAAACCTTGTCAGGAAGTCCTTCTTCAAGTCTAGCTTCCACCTCTGCCAGGCTCAGCAGCTGTGTGTGTGTGTTGGGGGGGAGCGCACTCCTCCACCGGTAGGTTATGGGGAGGGGCATGCAAATGACACCCTTTTCTGTGAAAGTTGCCCTGGCCTGGACGGTGGGGCCCTGCAATGATTTCCCCAGACACCTGACTACCTGGAGGCCAGAGCAGGCGATGCCCTTCTTGAACTCAGGCTGAAATGGAAGGGGTCCAAGGACAGGGCACACAGAGGGCAGTCACATTCCAGAAACCTGGGAGGAAGCTACTCCATTGTGTGAGTAGCTGGGTGAGTTCACACTCATTCATGGCTGCCATGCAAAAAGACCCAGATAGACAGCCTACCCCAACACCACAGACTGCCTGACACTGAAAAGTTGGGGAGCAGTATGGCCTAAAGTGGGTGACACTCCTAGTGGTCCAGGTCCTAAGGTCTGGGATGCACCAGACTTTCCATATAAACACGGTTCCATGCTGTTTCCAGGATGGCCCTCCCCCTCCCCCCACCCAGTCAAGAGACTCAAGGCTAAGTATCCTCAGGGACCCTTCTCTCAAGATAGTCCCACACAAACCCTAGTCCCAGCCCCAAGCCCTTCCTCTGAAGCCCCAAGAAGCCAGCAGTGGATCAGGACACAAACATGCATTCAATTTTATTCACAAAACAGCCTGGTCTCCTAAAACAATACAAACAGCATGTTCCTCAGCAGGGAGCTGGCCACAGGTAGGGAGCCCCCTGGGTACCCACCCCTACCGGGAGGTAGGCAAAGGACCACGGAGAAGCCCTTTCTTCTGTTGCTGAGAGCAAGGCTGAGAAAAGAGGGCTTATTTTCTCTAGGGGAAGTAGCCAGGATTGAGATGCGGGCTCCCCAGATCTCAGCAGATCAACAAATGAATAGAATCCTCATCTCTCCAAAATCTGTCACTGTTGGGGTAGGGGGTCCCAGCCAGGGGACAGTGGGTGCAACAAGGCTGGGCCTGGGACAGTAACTCCAGTCCCAGTGGGCTCTGGCTGTAGCTCTGCACACGTGGATGGATACAGAGGGGCTTCTTCACGGTGCCATCAACAATCTCTTTATAAACGTGAGTGGATTCTCCAGGCAAACTATGCACTATTTCATGGTTGGAAAGAATCAAAGGAAGTTTAAAACGAGAGTGGAGTTAAACTGTGCTAAATTACAGTAGTGCTTATTAGTAACTAGATTGCAAAAGGTTACAGAAAATTTACATTCTCTACACAAAAACGGCATCTCCTGCACAGACAACATTGACATTGACACAGGAAGGAGACTGATTGTCCATTCTTTGCCCAGGAAGTCTCGGTACTTTGTAGATTTTCGCTTTACCTCTTTTGTTGTTCTTCTTCTTCTGAAAAAGCAGTTAATTTTTTTCTTTTTCTTTTTATACTAGGGATGTGGAGATGTTAAAATGACAACAAAAAAAATATATATATAAAAACAGGAATGAAATCTGTGAGAGAATATTTTTGGTTCTAAAGACGGGTGTATCCGTTTGTCTTCGCCCGAATCCCTTGCCGGAGACCACGCGAGCAGTGACATTGCACGGAGAGGGCAGCTTTGGGTTCCCGGCCGTCACTGAAACCACCGGAAGGCGGCTCCCGTCGGAAGCATCACCTTCTGGCGGGGCAGGAGACAAAAACAAGGAGAAAGTTCAGTCAGGGTCCCGGTGGACCTGGTGCAAGAAGCTCCCCGAGGCCGGCTCAATAGCGGAGGGACGAGCATGGAGGACGGGCAGTTACCCCGAAGAGTTCCTGTTATCCTGGCCAGGACAGGCCGGCCAAAGAAGGAGCCATGACCCGGTGGGCTACCCAAGGGCCCCTTGGCCCAGAGCACCAGATGGCCATACCTGGGGCCACAGCTGCGTCCTGTCACAAGAGCCTGCACTGTGTCAGACTGTGTGGTGTACACGGAACTGTGATGGGGAGGCAGATATCTGTGCTCAGTGACCAGAGAGCGCTGTGATGAGAGGAACAGGTGTACATGTGGGTGTCTATACTGGCGTGGGTGCCTTGGTGGGCTGGTAGGTAAGCAAGACACATGGGAGGTTGCAGTCAGAAAGGTGGCAAGAGACCATGGCTAGGACACCATTACTATGGAATCATGTCTACTTCCAAGAGGGGTGGGAACTAGTGGCAGGGGCAGCAAACTGCAAAGCTGCTTTTGAACCCAGCTAGTTCACCTTATCTGGGGAGAGAGGGACAGGCTTTGCTACAAGGGTAGTCAGACGCCTGCAGCTATACCAGGACCATAGTTAGGAATGAGCTGAGCTGTCCCTCCCCATCTCCAGGCAGGGCAGCCAGCACTGCAACTGTTCTATTTTGTGTGTGTCCTGTGTGTGTTGGGGGAGGGAAGGACATGACTCTGGGAGGCAAGCTGTAGGGCTTACTCTCAAGGCCACAGGGTCCATAGACAGAACCTTTCAGATGGGGCTAACACACAACCAGAATCTTGGGTTACTGCTTTAGAACATGTCTATGAGACAGAAACTTGGTCAGGTGTAAATACCTGACCCAGGCCCTAGGAGGGGGGCATCAGAGAACCAGGGACTAACTGGGAATGTCAAGCCCCTACCTGCAAACCATGCCTTGCTGGCATCTCAGGATGTGGCTCTGATTTTTAGGGCAGTGAACAGATACCTTGCAGCCAGACCTTCAGGCTCTAGGACTGGCTGGGTATGCCCCACACTTGCAGGCAGGAAAGGTGGGCTCCAGGACTTGGGGGTAGATTTGGACTGCCAGACAAATGGGAGAGCCCGCACACCTCCCTCTACGGTGCTGTTACCTCCAAAGCAGCGGAAGGCTTCTTTTTGAGTTCCTCACACTTTCTGAATTTGCAAATCTGATGGCCAGTCTTTCGGTTCCTACAACTGCTGCACTGCTCGCAGTTGATGCGCCGCCGGCAGGGCGCACACATGCCACAGCGTTTCCGCTTCTTCTTTCCTGAGCTGATGGCAGAAGCCAGCTCTCCCTGCATGGGGTACTCGGCCAGGCCAGCCATGTGCAGCGCACTCTCAGCCAGGAACACACCAGCTGGGGTCATGATGAAGAGGCCTGGGTTGATGGGGAAAGCGCCCAGATAGGGGAAGTCGGACTGGCCATTGAGGGCTTCGGCACCAGCCACAGCCTCCATGTCAGGCAGGCCAGCACCCGCCTCACTCATCAGGGGCAGGTGTTCCTGCACCACGCGCTTTAGCATCTCCGTGGACTGTGCGAACTGCTGCAGCGTCAGCTGTCCCTCGGCTGCCAGCTCTGTGGCCCGCTCCGCCTTGCTCAGCAGGCTGGCCACACCACTTTTGTGCTTTGAGGTAGGGTTGCTTTTGTCCACAGCCATGGCCGCAGCCAGGTCATGACCATTGGCTAATAGGGAGGCTGCGGCTGCAGCTGCGGCTGCCTTGTCAGCAGACTCCCCCCCTATCATGCTTCCGCTGCCACCACTGCTACCAAAGGAAGAGTAGTGGGAGAGTGGGCGGGATCGACGCAGGCTCTTGTTGAGGGGTTCACTGATGATGCCACTCTTGTTCCGACGCTCAGGGGGCGGGGCATCATCTGCCACTGAGGTTGGTGTGGTCGCAGCCACTGTGGTAATTTTGTCTGTTCCTCCTGCCTTTGGGCCACTGCCACTGCTGCTATTGGTGCTACTGTTGCCACTGCTACTGCCACCGGTGTCCTGGGAGCCACCGCCGAGGCTCGACATGGTGGGGCCGAGGCCCAGACCCCACTGCTGGGAAAGCCTGCAAACTGCTGGGGGCTCACAGATGAGAGTGTAGCCCTGTTGCCCACAATCCAGACGTCTGGTGGGTCTCACTCAGGGCAGGCACATGGTCAGGTGTCCGTATGGGAACGTCAGTACTCTGTTGGGAAAGGTGGGGACAAGGTCAGTAAACCCTCTTCATTCAGGACCACCACCCACATTGCCATGGTAACAACCAGAAGCCTGATAAGGCATTAAGTGCCAAGCCTATCTTGGTGAAGAATTTATTTGGACTATCTTAAGACTCAGCAGAACTCTACAAAGTCCTCAATTTCCCAGTCAGGGAGAACAAGGCTTATGAGAGCTACTAGCCCATAGACACATGGCCACTGAGAGGCACAGGGAGGTTGAGGCCAAGTGGCCCCAGCCCAAATCTGCCCTGTGAAGATCTAGAAGACCGAATAGTGAAGGAAAGTGGTTGCTGTCCTTGGTGGGGTAGGAGATCTGGAGAGGCTAACTAACTCTGGAGGTTTAATGACCTCCACATTCTCATCTTTGGTCCCCACCCATCTGAAGAGAGGAGGAAAGATATTGACCACAACACCGGAACAGCTGTCCCTGGATGCTTGTTTGGAGATCACAGGTAAAGGATTCAAGCTCCTTTTAATTCAAAGTCTGAGAGAGTATAGCACCCTTGTTTAAAGGAACTTCTACCCTTCTACAAAGTAAGGGGGAGCACGGAGCCTCAAGTGCCCCTCTTGACATGCATAAATTCCACACACTTCCTCCTCTGTTCTCAAACCACCACAGCCATCACCTCAGCCCCTGCTCTGGGGTGGGTCTCTGCTGTGCCCTGGCCTGGCTTCCAGGGATGCACAGTAGAGGGTCCAGTAAAAACTCAGAGGACTGGGATAGAGAAGGTGGAGGCAAGCAAGAGCCTGTCCTCTGGCCGTCTCCGCAGTTCTGAGGCCCAGGGCCTTTCCCAGGATAGTGCCTTTGTCACAGGTCCAGATGGAGCGGGGTAGCAATTTCCTCATGAGTTCTGGCTCTCTAGTATCCCTTCCCTGTAGGCCTCCTTCAGTCTGGCATCCCAAGTGGAGGAGTCAGAGCATAAGGCCCAACCCCTGAGCAGCTGGTGGCTCAAGAGGCAGTGGAACATCTGGCAAACCCCACCCTGCCCTGGGCTTGAGAGTTGGGAACACATCAGATCTTTGTCCCTGGACAACCCCATCACACCCACCAGGCTGCCCTGGATACTCAGCCTGTACCAGGTCATGTAGTCCACCCCTCTGCATTTACAAAGAAGTAAACCTGTAACCTGCAGGGCCCTCTGCTCCAGGGCTGTCAACAAGTAGCCACAAGGAGTGGTCAGTGCACCCAACCGTAGTGCTCCAGGGAAGGCAACTGAAGCCTCACTCTGTAAGCAGTTCTTCTCAGATCTCCATGGATCTGAGTCCACCTGGGGCACCTCGTTGAAAAGCATCAAGCATGTTGGAACCCACCAGGACAATCCCAGGAAGGCATGGTCAGAGGTCAGGGCCGTAAGGGGACCATTCTGAGGATTCTGTGCTATCTCACCTCCAATGGGTCAGCCTAAATCACCTTTCCAGGCCTTCTTCCTTAGAGACCAGTGACCTCGGGTGTGCAGAGGGAGGGGCGTGCTGACAGACAAGAGTCAGAAGCACCAAGCTACCTCTTCTAGCTCTTGCTCATTTAGCTCAACTTCCTTGCCCAGGGCCACAATCCAGCAGCCCAACTACAGAGACAGGGAAGAAGGTCTATGGGCTAGAGCGACAGGAGAAAAGCCCGTTTGTCCCCCCCCCCCCGCCTCTAAGGCCCGCTGGCCAGTGGCAGAAATCGATAGCCGCATTAACGCTGCTCTTGCTCAAGCCCGCCCGCCCTCCCTCCCTCCCTCCACCAGCTCCAGGAGCTGGCGCTGCGTGCAGGGCCGGCAGGTCAATTAGAAGTCAGCTCCCTTCAACACAGCAAGCAGCATGGTTCAGGGCTGGTGCTTACTTGCTCAGGCTGAGCTCCTGCTTTTGTTCCCATCCCCAGTCTTTATATGTTGGGAACAGGCCTTGTGTTCCATTCATCTCTGGTCCCCTCCTAGAATTTTCCTCATCTCTCACTTTGGTTCTCCCAGGGATCACCTGCTCTCAGTCTCTCAGGTCCTAAGGCATACTGAGCTTGGGAAAGAAAACGTGATATGTCACTGAACAGGTGCTTCAGGCAGAACACTGTGGTCTGTCAACCCTGGAAACTGAAGGTGGGGGAGGGAGGATACACACGGGGACTGGTCACAGGGGTGACAGCCCTCAGACAGCAGATATGCAAAACTAGTCTTCGTGGCTTAGGCCTAGTCCCCACGCTTCTTCTAAACCTGCCTTTGCGGCTGTGTTATCCCCCTTCAGACCTAGGGAAAGGCTGATGTCCTCCCTGGTCCCTATGGACCCCTGACTACAGGCCCCGTCTAACCTATTCACAGAAGGAGAGAACAGAGGGGACATTTTCCTAGGCCCCCGCCTTTTACAGCAGAGCACACAGCAACCCCTCCCAGGCCAGGAAGGGCCTGGCAATACCCAGGCAGCAGGGGAAGAGAGCTGGGGTTGCGTTGAAGCGGAGCGGGAATAAGCGGGAGGGAAAGCTGGCGGGCAGGCAGGCGGCAGCGGCGGGTGCATCCATCATCCGCCCTGCCAGGAACGCATCCAGCCCCCAAAAAGAAATACTGCGCCTGAGGAGGGACAACAAAGGGCTCCGTTTCATCAGCAATGCGGAGCCAGCACCCCGCCGCCCTGCCAGCCGCGGTCAGCCCACAAAGGACCCCTTTGTCCAGGCAGGAGCCCGGCGGCCTGGAGCTGGGACCAGGGGCTGACGGGTGGGGATAGGGCCTAGGGGTGAAGGAACCAGTCCCCAAGAGCTGAACCTGAGAGGGAGACAGGTGGTTAAGGACAGAGAACGTTGACAACAGAACTCAGGAATGGGTCAGAGACAAGACCTGGTGGGATGCAGCAGAGTCATGGTTGGAGGTCAGAGGGTTTTATTAAGGGATCAGTGATGGGAATGACAGAGCTCATCATAGAGGGAGAAGCCCAAGAGTGAGAATCAGGGACATGTCTAACCTAAGCTGGGGAAGAAGAGATGGAAGGAGGGCCTGTGGTCACAGCAGGCCATGGAGGTCGAGACCTTGGCTGTTCGAAAGGAAGTCAGAGACGAGACCATCTGCTAGCACAGGGGTTACTCCTGTCTCTACCCTCTGCAGGCATAGACCTTGCTCTCTTTAAACCCAACTAATGTTTAACTAAGACCCCCCCCCTCGCTAGCTGCTCACATTTATTGAGCACCTTCTGTGCTGTGGTGTGTGTGTATGCTTCATGTTAAGATAGTAAGCCGGGCGGTGGTGGCGCACGCCTTTAATTCCAGCACTTGGAAGGCAGAGGCAGGCGGATCTCTGTGAGTTTGAGGCCAGCCTGGTCTATGAGAGCTAGTTCCAGGACAGGCTACAAGGCTACAAAGCAACACTGTCTTGACAAAAAAAAAAAAAAAAAAAAAAAGATAGTAACCATGAGACAGGAACTTCTAACCAGTTTCACAAAAGTGCATGATGGCTTGATGTCAAGAGCTATTGCCTAGCAGTGGTAGAACTTGAACCCAGAGCTAAGTGCTGGTCACCTGCTCTCTGAGTGCCTTTGTTCTACTAGGGGAATGAACAGAACAGCCCAAGGCAAAGAGGCCCAGTTATACTACTGCCCTCCCACCAAATTGTTACCATGCCTGTCACCTCTTCATGGTCAGGGGTGATCTGTCACAGGCCCCCAGGGGAGTGCCCCACCTGAAGGCTTAGAGATACACATGCAGGAACTCAACTCAGAATGCTAGGCCAGTGACATCATAATGCCAGCTGGCAATGAGGTCACCGGAGGTAGTGGCAGTGGCCTCACCCCACCCTCGGCCCCAGAAGAGACTGACTGCATTGGGTAGGAGTTTACATCTTGGGAGGGGCTGATGCTCCGTGTTCCTAGGAGGCCTGCAGCTAGTTATATCTACATGTTTAGCAGTACCCCCTTTCCTACTTATCCCAGTACTCAATGTACTGCTGCTGTGGAGGAAGGGGCAAGGAGGTCACAGACACTGACCCTTCCTCCGGGAGCACAGGGAACCTGGAAGGAGACTGAGTGAGACTAGAGGGCCTGCTCAGAGGCTGCCAAGTAAGGATAGGGAGAAGCTACCACAGGACACACAGCTGAAAGCCTTAGGAAGAGCTGGGTGGAAGCAGGTGCCAGGTATGGCTGAGTTTTTGCAGGGTCCCAACTGGACGGAGCCTTGAGATCAAGGACAAGACCTTTACAGTATAATCCAGTGTTTCTTCCTAGGGAGGAAGCCTCTGACAACTCCGGCCTCCTGGGTGCTTGGGTTACAAGAATTAGCCACCATTCCTGTCATTGGTTCGATGATTCTTTTGAAAGTGCATTTTTAGAAGATCCAAGTACCATCCTGCCTGAGGGCAGGTTTCCCAGGGTGTTTGGCCTGTTCTTCTGCACTGGCTCGAAGACCCTTCTGCCCTATCCTGCCTGTGGAAGGAAGGAGGCGTTCTGCACTAACCCCAAGGCTCTGGCTAAGCACAATTCAGCATGGCTTGGTTGGACTAGCTCTACAGAGCACACATACTAGCTGACTACTTCTACCTACCTGGGGTATAGAGGAGAGGAGTGCTGAAGAGCAGTATAAGGTCAGACAGACAGACAGACATGTTGGCAGGGAGCCCAGACCACAGGTTCCAGGGACTGAACTGAGCTGACCCACTCATGCTGAGGAGTGGGTTCTGTCTCCGAGCTTTATAATTCAGTCTGGGAAGTTTACAGAGGTTGGGAGCCCTCTTGGGCCCAAGAGACAGGTGTGATGCTCTTGGAGGCAAGAAGAGCAGTTATAGACTGAGTCATCAGGGCATACTCCCAGGATGAAGGGATAGACCTGTATGGCCATTGTAACCACCCAAGCACCTAGAAATTGGCTGGGATGAAATACACCCTTGATACCACTAGGGGATTTTCAGTAAGACTTAACATTCCAACACAGGCCGGGCTGTGGTGGCGAACGCCTTTAATCCCAGCACTTGGGAGGCAGAGGCAGGTGGATCTTTGTGAGTTCAAGACCAGCCTGGTCTACAAGAGCTAGTTCCAGNGAGTTCAAGACCAGCCTGGTCTACAAGAGCTAGTTCCAGCGCAGGCTCCAAAGCCACAGAGAAACCCTGTCTTGAAAAACCAAAAAAAAAAAAAAAATTCCAACACAGTACAAAACAAAACAACACACACATACACACACAAAACAAAAAAAAGCAGGGTGTAATGGCATACACCTTTAATCACAGCACTTGAGACAAAGGCAGGTAGATCTCTCTGCATTTGGAGCCAGCCTGGTCTACAAAGAGCTGCATGGCAAGCCAAGGCTACAAAGTGAGACCCTGCCCCTCCCACCAAAAAAAAAAAAAAAAAAAGTCAAACCCCTCTGGGACTGTGGCAGTCATACCTATGACTTAAACGTTCTGCTTCAGCTACACAAAGCTCTGAACAAAGCAACAATTTTTCCCTACAGAATTGCCTAGACTACCTCCGAGGTTTCGGCTCACAGATCTGCCCGCCTCTGCCTCCTGAGTGCTGGGATTAAAGGCGTGTGCCGCCACTGCCTGGCTGCAAGGACCTTCTTGGACTGGCACAGAGGCCCTGGCCAGAGGTGTGCTCTGACCTGGCCTCTAGGCAGTGAAATGCAGACTTCCTCTCCCAGAACCTCCTCTGGGTTCTTACCCCAAAGGCAACAAAGGCCCAGGAATGCCCTTCCTCATTTTGTGACTTCAGCACATGACCTCTGAGTTCTCTTCTGACACGTCATATGGGCTTAGCCTTTCTTCTGTACACTTCAGCCCCTGCACTCTGAGAGTAGGCAAAATGGTCACTTGCCTAGATGGACAAAATGACACTCTCCTCTAGGGTGTAATCTTGAACTAAATGCTTCACAGAGTGATGCTGCAGACACCCACCTGAGATCTTAGCCCACACCCCTGCTTAGCCCCTCTACCCTGAGGAGTCTCAGCACAGGACTTCCCTACATAGAGTATCTGTTTCCTATCTGTAGAATAGGCACTCATTCTATTTTGCACGTATGAATGAGTACCTACATATGAGCATATGCGCTGTGTGCACCTCTGCTGATCAAAGAGACCAGAAGATGGTGCCAGGAACCAAACCTGGGTCCTCTGCAAGAGCAGCTAGTACTCTTAACCACTGAGCCATCTCTCCATCCCTGGAGAAGGTTCTTGATCTCATTCTCAATTGCAAGACTCATGCTCCTGCGCTTGGGTTTGGAGAGTCAACTCCCCATCAGCTACCCACAGAGGGTTAGTGACTAGAGGTTGACAGGAGGCCGGAGCTAGTCACAGGATTTGCAGGCGGGAAAGGCTCTCAGGATGCCACCAAGGGAATTTGGCTTACTGGGGACAAGAAGCTAAAGAAGTCTCCTTCAGCTCTGGTTGCCTAAGGGGACGTGACACTAGCCAGGCACTGCTAAGCATTTTTCTTGTACTTTGTTTTTGTTGTTGCTGTTTTGAGACAGGTCTCTCCTCTAGCCTTAGAGATCTACCTGCCTCTGATTCCCAATACTGGGGTAAAAGGTGTGCGCCACCACACCCAGCCCCTGTAGTTTATATTAGATTCTCACCACACCCTTTTAGCTGGTGTGAAATATCCTGCCTAGGATTACAAGGTCAGTAGGTGGCAGAGTCAGGGTTTGAACCTGTCTCCAGGCTTGGCTTTCCAATACCAGTCAGGGGCTTCAAGGCACATGGAGGCTTTGGAGAAGACTCAGTTCCCAGGGGTCTTTCTGGTGGCTTTTGGGCTCTAGGCATATCACATCAAGCACTATTGCCAGAATGTCTCCAGCTAGACCCTATGCCCAGGCAAAGACAGGGTAAGGGGCTACGGGTGGGCCGGCCGGGCCTGGCTGGGCAAGAGCTCCGGGCATTCCGGTGGCCTCCGCAGGAAGCAGAACGGGGACGGAAACCAGCTCTTGCTGCCTCCCCCAGAATCCTGTGGGCAGCCCAGTCAGGCTGCACAGAGGCCTTCTTTGTGCCAGCCCCAATCCGCCACCCGGCTGGTCCAGGGTTTTGAGTTTCCTGGGGGGTGGGGGGGTGTCCAGCAACCACTAAGCCTCCAGCTTCTCCCCCTCCCAGGGACAACCACAGCAGTTCACAGCTGGAGGAGGAAGTGATCGGATGGCTGTGGCTGCCCCAGAGACTCTAGGGGATCTGGACCAGGCCCACATCCCACCCACACCCCTGTACCCCCATATTTACATACCCTAAACTAGAAGCCGCGGCACCTAAGTGAGGCACATTCCCCACCCGTCCTGCTGGAAGCCTGTCAGGACCCACCTGGAACCACCCCCACCCTACTGCACCAGGGTGCTCTTGGGCCAGCGCATCTGCCAAAGCACCCTTTCCCATGCTCTGAACATCCAGGGTACACCGAGCAGAGGCCACTTCCTAACGTTTCAGGGGCCCAAGGCCACTTAGGTAGATAATTAGGAAACCTGGGAGGAAGGGAGTGTGATGCGAAGCGTGTATCCTGAGGAGCAGGGCTATGTGTCATCAGGGGAAGCATGTCAGACACTTATGCTGGGAGCCTGTGTCTGGAGGGCTGTGGGTGTGCCCAGGCGCAGATGAAATCCTAGGGCCAACCTTTGTGAACTGGAGCACTATTGTGTGCACGGTTATACACCAACAAAGGTGGGGGTACCTGAACCGTAAGCTCCCAGTGCGCAAGGTGGCGGGCGGGGTATGCTAGTAGAGCATTAACTATGGTGGGTGACTGTCTGCAAGTTCTTCAGATCCGTGTGTTAACCTGTCTTAGCCGTTGAGACAGCAGTATGTGCACTGTGAGCCTTAGCGGGGGCCTAAGTGTGCCGGGGATGGTGCAGATGGGAACTGGTGCCAGCTGCTAGGGCCCCTATGGAAACAGGAAGCTGCCCACAGGTGTGCCTGGGGTGAGGTGGGGGCTGGGTGGCACCCAGGTTCAGTTTGTCCCTCCAAGAAACTAATTCACTGTTTTGGCCGAGAAGCTCAGCCATGAGGGAGGCACCTGTCTGCTGTTCAAGGTCCAACAGCTCTGGTCAGCATCTAGCCACCTGCCTGCCTTCCTGGCCTGAGCTTGGCAAAAACTGGAAAACAAAAGCCCCTAGACCGCAGGCCCTCCCTGCAGAGGCGTGGGGGAGGAAGGCAAGAGGCAGGAGACTGAAGGGGGGAGGGAAGGAGGGAGGTGTCGTTGCAACCCCGGAACACAAAAATAATGAGGCGAGAGGGGCCATGGGGCCAAGCTGGCTGGTTCCGGAGTCGCTATCTGACCTTGACAGATGCCACAGCTGGGCGCCTGGAGAGGAGCCGCAGCCACCCGCTGCCACTATGCTGCAGTCTGCCCCCCAACTCCCCCAGGCCAGGGTCGATCCAGGCTCTTACAGGCCAACCACAGGCAGCCCACTAGGGAAAGCAAGGAGAGAGCTTTGGATCTGGAGGTGACTGGGGGAGATCCAGACATTGGGTCTCCTGAGGGTACCCTAGTCCTCAGGTGTGCTTGAGTGTGAGAAGCACAGAGCATGTCACTGCTGCAGCTTAGCTGTGTGCCTGAGTGTGTGTGGACGGGAAGCAGAGGATGACTCGTAGGTGTGACAGGGACAAAGACAGTGCTTGTGCGCTTATGTCCTTGGGGTCACACAAGGCAGGAGGGATGGGCACTGATCACGCCCCTACCCTTTTCCAGAAGACACAGCTGCCCTGGCCAATGCAAGCAAGGTTGGGCCTAGGGCTGGGGTGGGAGACAAAGAGAGCGGCATCCCCAAGCCTGTCTCTTGCAGAGGGAGGAAAGGCATCCCATGACTCTTTCTGGGCACTCTTCCCCCACAGGAGCAGTTGTGTCCCTCAGCATGCAGCGATGGGTATATAGCTGGGCATTGCCCTTCGGGGGTTGGCAACAAGGGGCTGGGGTGTAAGCTGCAGCAGGGGACGCTGGGCTAGAGGTGGATTAGCAATTCCGAGCACTGGCTGCATAATTAAAAAATCATTACGGCAGGCAGGCTGAGCTGAGTGTGAGCTCACGCTTGGAGCAGGCGGGGACACAGTCACAGCGCTCCCCCTCAAAGTGCTTCCCTGAGGAAAAATCCCACCTGCTAATATAATTATGGAAAAACACAAGCACGGAAATTCTGTTTCAGCAAACAGTGTGCCTGAGTACCCAGGGCCTACATGGCCCCCAGCACAGCTAGCAGGACTTACGACTGGCACTTCTGGTTCACTGCAGTAAGGTAGGTCCTGCTGGATCCAGACTCTGACCTCCACCTGCCTGCATCCCCAAACCCAAGATTTTGCATAGGGTCACTGCTGTCAGTCCTGGCAGTGTTGACAGGCACTGGGTGGTCCTACTCATCAATGCAACACCCCATAAGCTCAACTGCTAGCCACTCCCCTGTCCCCAGCTTGCCCTTCATCAATTTCTTCCCAGCCCCTCTGGTTGGCAGTGTGGACCCCAGGCTCCAGGACACAGTGCACCCTGGGCTTGCTTGGGTTAAGCCAGGCGGGCAGCCATTCAGCCTGGGAAAGGCGGCCAGCTTTGGGGCACATGCCCCAGAAGGGCAGGCTGAGCCGCGATCACCTCGGGCCTGGAGCGGGCAGCGCAGGAGGGAGCCGGGCCTAATTAGTCGGCCTGGGAGGACGGGGCGGGCGCCAGGCGGCTGCCCAGAGCAGCGCAGGCATGTCCGTGAGCGGCCAGGAGGTGGTGGCGCCCGGAGACGCCTGGAAAGGCAAGGCTGGGGCCAAGGAGATTCCACAGCAGCAGAACTGCCGCCCCTCACTCCTCCATGCCACCAGGCACGGCAATTAGAGGCTTTCAAAGTTTGTCCTTAATTGGTTTCATTTTTGCCTCATAAATGATTCATGGCCCCAGAGTTCTGGGAGGCGGAGGGATTGGGCAGGGGAAATTTGGGGGAGGCTTTTGCCTGGGGCCAGTCCCTCTACCTGAGACCAGGAGAGAACTCTAAATCCAGTACAGTAGAGAAGGACTGGGGAAGCATTTGGCGGGTGGGATCTTGCAGCAAAAATCAAATACCCAGGCCCTCTGTTTGGAGCACTAATTAGGAGCTGCAACGTCTCTTCTGTGGACCTGGCTCTAAGTCCAGGCATAGCCACAGCAGCTGCTGGGGCCCAGGAAGCATGAATAACGCCAAGATAACAACCTAACAGCATCAATGGTAATAACCATGGACACGTAAGATCACTTTAGCTGGCAACAGGCAGGGGCTCTTTTAACCACTCCCTGCCCCAACACCAGAGGGTGAAGAAGTACTAAAGATCCCTGCTTTCAAAGAAACTGAAGCCCAGCAAGATTAGAACCCCTCATTCCCAAGCTCTCAGGGCTCAAGTGACCTTGTTCTCGCGGGGCTTTGGCACACATGTAAAATGGGAAGAGAAGCCCAAAGTGCCTAAGGAGTGCTGGGTCATAGGATACTGAAAGATGCTATGGACACCACCCTTTGGGAGCTCCCAGTCTCCAGGGGGACACGGAGACATTTAACAGTTTATACAGAACTTCTTCACAGATCCCATAGGCTAACATGGCAGGGTGGTAGCAGGTCTTGGACCAAGTGGGGACCTCTTTCCCTCTATCTAGCCCCCAGGATGCTCAGGGAAGGGATGTAGCCTATTTAACCCAAGTCTGGGATCAGAACTCCAAGAAACTTAGAACTACAAATCACACCAGACTGACAGGAGATGCAAATGGTTACTGAATACACTGCTTAGAAATATGTTTTCCTTTCTTCCGAGACAGGTCTTATGACATCTCAGAACTCGAGACCAGCCTGCCTCTGCCTCCCAAATGCTGGGAGCAAAGCACTAGGCCTGGGATGTTTTTAAAGTTTAGAGAGAGAGAGCGAGCGAGCGAGAGCATAGGTGCGCGCACACGTGCGTGCACCCTCAGAGGTCAAAGGGTTTGGATGCCTTGGACCTGGAGTTACAAGTGGCTGTCAGCCAACTGATATGGGCCCTGAGAATTGAACCCAGGTCTTCTGGAAGAGAGAGGAATGCTCCTAATTACTGAGCCATCTCTCCATATTAAAGTCACTGCAGGTCCCTAGAAATTCTAGAAATGAAGGAGTACACACCAGGCTAACCACCTCCCAGGTTCAGGACTGTGGCCTAGTTGCTTGGTCTGGGACCCCTCACAGACACCATCTCCTCTTGCACCAGGTATACCAGGTTCTGCTCCAAAACACTCTGTGTGCGTGTGTGTGTGTCTGTATGCGTGCATGTGCAGCAGAGCCCCAGAGGACTCCCTGCTCTCCCACTTAGCCTGCTTCTATGATAAGGCAGGGAAAACACTTCCGGCTGATTACACCTGTCCAGAACCTACCACAGCTTTCAGCATATGCAACCACATACATTCCCCAGATGAGGGAAGTAAGGCTTAAGGAAAACAAGGGGCTCGCCCAAGATTATACAGCAGTCCATGCCCCTTACTCCGGTAATAGGGGCGGGGCAAGGAGTATCCTCAATTTCTCACATGCCCCATCATCCCTGATCATTCTCTTTTCCAGGCAAAGAGGCCCACACGTCCTCAGAAAATAGAACTCAGTCCAACCAAAGCATGTGGTCAGAGGCCTGACAGGAGACCTCAAGATGTAGAGAGATTTCTATTATGGCCCGCACAGGGCTGCCAGCCTCCTGGTTCATCCCGGCTGTGTCTTTTGACCAGTAGATGTCCGCAGGAAAAAGTGAAATGGCATTGGGGTGACAGGCTGCGGGAGGGGAGGTGACTACTCACCCACTCACCCAGGACAGGTGTCTGGGGACTCACTGCTGAGGTGTTCATCCCTTGGGACGAGACTAGGCTAGTCTCTGCTCTATTCCGCTGGGGTACTAGCTTAACAATCTGGGTTGCTCGATGGTACGACCATGCCGCTCTTGGAGGAAGTGAACACTCGTGGAACTGAGATTGGTGTCCCATAGAAGCAGACAAAGGCCACTACTACATAGACAAGCGCACTCCTTAGGACACTGAGTCATCCTCAGCAGACCCGCTGCCCAGGGACCCACCATGGGCCAGGACACAAGTGCCCTTTGCTCCTGTCCATCTACCTGTCACAGGGCTGTCTAGTGGGGTCATTAGGGTCCCTTTCCCCAGCTTGCCCAGCAAGCTGCATGTCTCCTGTGGGTCAGCACTGACGTAAGCAAGGCCAGCCAGGCGTGGAGCTTGCCACCTCCGGAACCATCAATTAGTTAACTTTTTCAAATTAATTTCCCAAGCAAAATTCCATAATTACATCTGTCTCCATCAGCCTCCTAGCTGGGAAAGGAAGAGAATGACCCCACGTTGAGGTAGAACACAGGGTAAGGATGACCATGACAACCTGGAGCCAGGGTGAAAAGGACACGGGGTTTGGTGTCATTGTAACACGGACTTTGCCTGTTGTTCTTAGGAGGGAGGAACTAAGGCCAGAGACCCTCACCAAAAGTGAAGGGTTCTCAGAGACCCGTGTCCTTCTGAGTTCATCCTGCTGCCGCCACCCCCACACACACACACCTCGGTGCCCCAAACATAGCAGGTCTTGGCCCAGTAGCAGCACAGGCTCCATGAGGCTGAGAACGCGGCTGCGGTCTAATTTCCCAAAGGGGCTGAGATTAATTAGCTCACACACAGGCGCAGAGAGGGAGAGGGGAAGAGTGGGAGCAGGGGCGGGTGGCGTCAGGCAAGGAAAGAGCTGGCTGGCGCTCCCTGCCACCCAACCGACAGGCAGTCAGGCAGCCTTGACAGCCTGGGCGCTCTGAAGGTCAGTGGCCAAGCCGGCTGAGCCAGCAGACTGGCACCATACCCTTCCCAGAATCCTCAAGATCAAGGATGGAGGGACGGAAACCAGGGTTGGGGGAGGGAGTTACCACCAACTATGATAGTCTAGTGGGTACTCTGTTCACACCATCTTGTTCAGCTTCACGGGGGCCCAAAGACAAGGGCTCTCCCACTTCACAGGTAAGGATATTGAGGCTCTGACAAGGGCAGTGACTGGCCGAGGCCACTCAGGCTTGGGCAGCAAAGGTGAAGCTTTCTTTTTATAAATATTGGTTGGCCAACACCAGAGTCCACTCTGCTGCCCCAGGTCTCTGTGACAACATGAGGACAGCAGCAGCTCTGGAAACTCAGGTGGCACAGGGCACCTGAGAGGGTCTTCCGCGTCAACATGGGCAGGAGGAGTCAGCCATTTCAGAGGAACACTGACCAAAAGCAGGAAGCTGAGGTGGGGACCAGGTCAACCTAACTTAGGGAAGCTTTAGGGAGCCCCCAATGGTCACGTGGAGTCTGGGGCACTGGTTAAGTGGTAAACCAACCAGAGGATGGAGGACAGGGTCGTGTTTTCATGACTGCCCCTGTATACATAAAAGGAAATGTTTGCTTAAAGGACCTTGCGACCACTCTCTGAGTTTCCCAGAGAAAAGAAAATAGAGACCCCCAGCAAGTGCCTAGGCGGTTCAAGCCTAGTGCTGAAATTTCTCAGAACCTGTCAGCATGGATACCCTGTGGGGGTGCGCACTCTCCTTAGGTCCAAAGGATCACCAGCAAGCATTACTTGTGATTACCTGTGAGTACCTGTGATTCTGGAGGCAGAAAAGGATACCTCCTCTTGGAGGCACAAGTGCAGGCTGCTCAACGGTCCATCTGGGCTTCGGAGTCAGGATTCCTGACCCTGTTCTGTCTATATCTAGTCTGGGAGATCCCAGATAAGTGGCTGAAGCTTGCTGAGCTCAAACCCTGGTCTGGAATACAGCAAATCACAGGCCCAACACCCTGGGGACTGCAGATCACATACCTGAAGTCCTGATATGGGGCAGCCTTGTTATTTTTACGGCTATCATTTGCTCAGGCCCTAGATGACCAAGGCCCTAGATTTTCTGTGAGCTGCCAATTCCTATCTTCCGCTCCTCCCACCCCAGCCCAGCCCCTACACAGCAGTTCCTGCCCTCTACCTGCAAACCCCAGGAGATAGATAAGCATACAGTTGGGTCTGAAAGTTTCTAAGAAGGCAGTACCAATATAGAGGAGACCAGGAGGTGGGAGCCTGCTATACCCCAAATGATTTGTAGAAGAAGTGTTGGACAGTGGTGTCAATGTCCCTCATGATTACTAGGCCATGTCCGCCCAAGCTCAATTCTCTCACTTCTTGTATGGAAAATGGTTGTCTCTAGTTCTATGTGGGAGGAAAAGCAAGCTCTGGCCCCAACGGAGCTAAGGCTTAGACACCACTGCAGGCAGACTGCCAACCTCACAGCCCAGGCCCTCTTGTCAGACCAGCGCCATGCAGACTAAGAGGTGTGGCTAAATCCAAAGCCTGGGGTGCTAGCAGGGGAGCACTGTGTGAAGAGTCTTGGGAACCGAGGGGACAGAGTAAAGTGAATGCCAGGATAGCAGAAGGACAGACTCTCTGGACACAGCTCACTGTGCCAGGAGAGGTGTCCTTCCTCCGCCAGCTCCTGGGATGTTCCCATCTCTCACAGATCCCACTTTGAACGGGGAGAGAGCTGGCCACTCGGCGCTCCTGAGAAAATGGATTTTCCACAGCATTCCTTCTCCAGCCTTTCTGCCTCTTTTCCTTGCCTACCCTCTCCTGGTATCCTCTGCTTGAGCTATAGCTCCCTATGATGAGGATAACTGGACCCCTGAATAAGGGCCACAGTAGCCTAATGATGGGGAAAGCACTCCTCCACCCCTACTTCACAGAATCGGAAGACAACAGGACCTAGGGGAGGTCTCTCTCTTTTTTTTTCTCCGAGACAGGGTTTCTCTGTAGCTTTGGAGCCTGTCCTGGAACTAGCTCTTGTAGACTAGGCTAGCCTTAAACTCACAGAGATGCGCCAGCCTCTGCCTCCCAAGTGCTGGGATTAAAGGCGTGCACCACCACCGCTAGGCTTGTGAGGCCTCTTGTGTATAAGCCTCAAAAGGGATGAGCAGAGTCTTGTGTGTGTGCAAATGTACATAACAGGCACTGCTGGTGGTGGTCTTGGTCTAGCCCTACAGCCTCATAAAAGTGTGAGCCAGGCCTGAGCCTCAACAGGATGGGAAGGTAGATAAGGTCTGTGAGAGCAAGCGTGGCTTCTAACTATACCTGACTGTGAACGTCTGCTTGCCAAATCCGTGCCAGCACCCATGTACACCAGAACTGACCAGGACTGGGTGTTTCTGAGGTTCCCCACATATATATATCTGAGTTTGGAGCATGAGGCACGTGCAATTAGGTGTGCTGAAGCTGTACATACCGTGTCCCTGGCTGTGTTGTGTGTGTGTGGTTGTACTGAGTGTGTGCTCCGCCGGCTGCTGGGGACGGGGTGACTCACGTCTCCTGAGCTAATCTCGCCACCCGCCCGCCCAGCTCACCCTGCTCTGCTGGGCTCATGGCCGCCAGCAAGAGGTGGGGAGGAGGCGCGGGCAGGCGCGCGGCGGGGAGGCTGGCTTGATAAATAACCTGCTGCTTCCCCAGGCCTCTGAGAAGGGGAGGGCTGTATCAGCAGAGGAGCAGGAGAGGGAGGCCAGAGAGGCGTCCTTGGCCCCCCAGGCTTTGGCTGCCCTGGCCCCCACGGCCCAGTCTCCGGCTGCGGTTCCTGTTTCATAGAAACCTGATCTGGGAAAAGCCTATCGGGTCATCTTGCCTGCCCTGCCGGGTCGCCAGGCCCAGGCAAGCTGCCCCTCAGGGAACAAGCCCACAGCCTGGCTGCCCAAGCCGTGGGTGGGTGGGTGATAGGATATTTCTGTCCAGACTAAATGCAGCTTCAGGCCTCTGTCTCTGCACTAACAGCTGCTCCCAGAGGCTATGCAGCTATGACTAAATTTAGTCCCGTCCCACCCCAGCAAACCCCAAAGCTCACCTCTTCTCATTGGCTCCACCTACATGGGGATAGAGGGAAGGATGGATGAGTAGTCAGTCACCTTGGGCCAGTGAATGGCCCTTCTGGGTCTTAGTTGTGAAAAAAAAAAAAATCAAGTATTTACTCAGCTCTGAGTTCCGGCTTGCCTTGCAGGATTTATTGAGGAGATTTCACAAAAGCAACTAGTTGGGGTCTTTGCACAGTGGTTACAAAGCCTGAGAGGTTCCTTCCCCATAATATAAACTTTTAGCTTCTAAAGACTACTCGCTCCAATCTGCCTTCTCCTTGACCAGACTGGGCAATACCAATTTCTTCCAGTCTACCCAACCGGACTCTGGCTAGGAGACAAGTTGTGCTAGGCTGGTGTGTGTGTCTCTGTGTGTGTGTGTGTGTGTGTGTGTGTGTGAGAGAGAGAGAGAGAGAGAGAGAGAGAGCGCTAGAGAGAG
>JAQHUG010000276.1:1543545-1558122 GCA_028555095.1 Dicrostonyx torquatus | reverse complement strand
GAGAGAGAGAGAGAGAGAGAGAGAGAGAGCGCTATTTCCTGGAGGCGACAGTCGGGCACAACCCGAATTCCTGTCTGGATCTTAACTTCAGCAGGAGAGCCTTTCCCAGCTTGGACCCTGGATAGGATCAACACATCTCCAAACCCACACTGCTCTGGTATTGGGGGGGGGTAGGGTGGTCAGTCATCACCACAGGGTTCAGCAGACCGGGAGGCAGCCACAGCTCCCATCCTTCTGCCCACCCGCTGCTTCCCCCAGCCCCACATGCACTGAATTCCCCACGTGCCTGTCTGTCTCTGACAGCTCGTGCAAAATACTTGGCTGAGCAGGCGCCCGCTGTTCTGAGCCCGCTGTGCCTCCTCCCCATCTTCCCAGGGGGTTCTGCAGACGTAGCCAGGGATGGGAAGAGACCAGAGCCTACAGTCTGGTGGACAGTTGGGGAAAAGAAAGGGCAGAAGAGACCAGTGTCAATTCTCACAACAGTATCCCCAGTCCCCGGCCCTGGGCATGGGAGACAAGCAAGCCAGTCTGTTTGGGTGGCAACTGCCTACGTCTCTACTGCTTCCCCAACATCCCAGGAGGCCTTCCAGGGGTTTCCCATTCTCCTGGGCCAATGAAAGAGCACCTGCCAGTCTCCCCACCCTGCCTCAGGTGGTAGCTGAGGACAGAGTGAGGGCATCAGAAGCCTTTGAAATCTGGATGAGGGCCCAACCCCTCTTGGCAGTCATAGCCCCCCTTACAGAGCATGAAGGGGTGCGTTCCAGCTCTCCTGCAGTGAGAGGCACACCCACCCAGCTGCCAGGCTGGGATGACTCCATGTAGACCTGAGGGGGGGCCAGAGAGAGGCCAAGTCTGCCCCCTACTGCCTCCCATCCAGCTCCCCGGGTCTTCCTGGGAGGGCAGCTGGGATTTTCCTCTAGCCACAGACTAGCTGCCAAGCTCCTTCTACTCTCCCTGTAACCCAGTCACCCCCCTCCCTGTCATTTCTGCTGCCAAGGATCCCCTTCTCCCTCGGATATGTGCCACTTGACTTAAGAGTCCCCAGCACCCAACACATATCCAGTGGAGATGCTGACTTGGCCCTTGTGGGATAACATGTGCTCCATTTTACAGAAGAAAATACCTGTCAGGAGAGGTTCCTCCCACCTAGCGGGAGGGGCAAATTTACCATCCAATCTCATCCTGAAAGAGATTCAGGAGTGGGGGGAGGGGAGCATGCCTTTAATCCCAGCACTCGGGAGGCAGAGGCAAGTGGATCTCTGTGAGTTCGAGGCCAGCCTGGCCTACAAGAGCTAGTTCCAGGGCATGCTCCAAAGCTACAAAGAAACTCTGTCTCAAAAAACAAAACAAAACAAAACAAAAAAAAAAAAAGAGAGTGATTCAATTCCTCCCTTATCTACCCCATAAACCTACATTTTCTGCTCAGGAACCCAGTCACCTCTTCCCCAGGCTGCTGGGGAGCCCAGAGTAACTCCAAGGGATCCTCTCAGTGCTGTAAGGCCTTCTGGACCACACTGCCACTCTGCACAGCCTAACAGTGCCCATTGTTGCTGTGAACCACACTGTGGGACACAGTCTCCTCTCCCCATTGCACAGATGGAGTTGCTGAGGACCCCAGGGGAGGGAAACTGCAGGCAGTCATGAGTCAGAGGGGGAGCTGGGAAGCCGCCCGGCCCTGCCTGCTGTCACTGGAAGCAACAGCCTGCATTTCCTCCTCACGCTAGTGCCTCGGGAAGTGTGGGCAGCAGGCGGCAGGCTGCCACAGGGAGGACCCCTCCTGTGCCTGCAGGCCAGCCCTGGCCCCTTGCTGCCTGATTGGGCCTGAAGCCCACACACTACATGCAGATCTGGCCTTTTAGTCCCAGGAACAGGTTCATGTCACTTGAGGTCTCCAGGCTCTGTGACCTCAGGAAAGTCCTCAGCCCCACACCCGTGTTCTCTATCATCAAACAAGAGATTGGAGCATAGCCGTTCTGCTTCCTTCCTGCAGCAAAACCCACTCCTTGGTGATTATAGAATCCCAATATGATATAAATCCCGATTTAAAACATCCTTTCGTTGCAAGCAGCCTATGAGTCTAGACTCCTATCACTAAAAATTCTAAACTGCCAAGATCTGGCGGCCCTGGGGAGGGGCCGTATCCAGTCCACCTCCATCTCCTCTCCTACCTAGCTTTTGGAGGGGGGACAGGGTTTCTTTTGTCAGGGTCAACAGGAAATGACACAAAGCTGGGGTATACTATGGGCTGGGGAGGAACCAGTCTAACCCCAAGGGGACAGGCCACCTCCTCCTGGCACACAGGGCCACTAACGACACAGATGTCAGGAAATGAGCTTGTGGGGGAGCAAGAGTTGGTGGCTGGTGTGTGTGTGTCTGTGCATCCGCGTGCGTGCACACCCGCGCTCCCTCCTCCAAAGGAGGGCCCAGCCCACATCAGGTCAACACTAGCCTCTCTGCATCTCAAGTTCCAAGCCAAGCTCCTGGCTTTATCTTCCTGTCTTCACCACCCACTGGTTCCTGCTTCCCACCAGAGTCCCTTCTCCTCCCAGGGCTGGCTGCAGTCGAGGCCAGCTGGTAGGCAGCCAAAAAAGACTCCAAGTTGGAGCCCAATTGACAGACAGAAACACTGAGGTCCAAGAAGATAGGACTTGCCCACTGGTTCTGCCCAGCAGGCCGCTGGTCTCTGGCTGTTCAGCACCTCACAACCCACTATTCTTCACAGAGCCAGTAGGGGTCTACACAGCAGCCTATTTACCCCCACATCACAGTGTCCTCTGAAAGGTTCACTCACACCACCGGCTCATTCATTCATTTACCCAACAAGGCAGTCAGCCTTCCCCCCCTGCCTCACTGCTGGGATGATGGGGTTGGGGGAGGGGCGGTGGGGTGGGAGAGACCCAGACCTATGTTTGGTAAACACAGCCTGTCACGAACTCACTTTCTTTATCTGTATATGGCTGGCTGTACCAACATCCAGCTCCTGGTCTCCTGTGGGGCCCCACTAAAAGCCGGAAAGATGTATCTATCGCTCAGTAGGGCTTACGGTGGGTTCGTCATTCTCATATCCATTTGGGGGCAGAGCCTGACACAGTCTCATCCTGGAGGCAGGATCACCATTTCCAACTGAGGTAGACGAAGAGCCAGTGGCTGTTTTGCTTTTCTGACCTTTAGGTCGAACCCCAGTTTCTGTCTCTGGGTTTTTATTAATCGTGCGACAATAGCTACACCCTTTGAACACTCACACGGTGCCAGGCCCTGGGGTACTGGGGTACAGAGCGAGTCACTGCCACATCCCATTTGCAAGCCTGGCAAAGAGCAGGCTCAGAAACCTTGCAAGCAACTGATGAATGAGGGAGCTGAGGACCGGAAGTACGGCACCATCTCCAAGGAAAGTACAACCTAGCACAGGTTTGTGACTAAGCAAGTCTCACCACACACGTCTGCGTGTGCACACACCTGAGTGTGTGAGCGCAGTGAGGGATCCGGCCACTCTGGCTCGACACCTCCTCACTCCTGCCCATGATCTAAGCTGAGGAACTATGCCAAGGACAGGGACTAGGCCTAGTGCAGGGAGAGGCTGGGATGATGTTTTTCATAGCTCTGGCCATGAGACTACAGGCCTAGGTTAGGCTCCTGGGTGGGAGATAGAGTGGCTGCTGAGTACTAGGCCTGCATGGCAAACAAGTATTCCTGCTGGCAGACCAAGAGAGCCTGAGAAGGTCAGGAGAGGTCAGAGGCAAGGGAGGGATTGGTCCCCCCAAAAGCCACATGGGGTCTGCCAGACAGGACAGAGTGAGTCCAAGGCTCCCCAAGGGCCACTGGGCAGGCCTGGCTCTGCCCTGTTGAACACAGCAGCTGGAGAGGAGTAAATACAGCGTCCCAGCCACATTCCTGGGAGGCCAGCACGGCGGCCTGCCCGCTGCTCTAAGCAGAGCGCAGCAGCCAGGCCCAGGGCTGCCACTGCCCTCTTCCCAAACAAACAGAAAAATAAATAAAACCAGCTCTCACGCCAGCCAGCCTGGCCAGAGGAGGGGGCAGGAAGGGGCGGAGGGTGCAAGGACAGGCAGGCGGACCAGTTGCCACAGTTTCTGTTCCACTCGAAGGGGGGACTAACAAAAGGGAAAATGGAGAAAAAGCAGATGAGACAGCCAGAGATGTCCTGAGAGGAGACATCAGACATGAAGGGGGTGAGTGTAGGTGTCACCCGTATAGGTGCAGAAGGAAGGCGACAGGGGTAGTCACTTGCAGTGGTCACAGCGAGAGAAGGTAGGGGCAGCGGCTGGGTCAATAACTCAGTGACAGAGATGCTTGGGCGGCAGACAAAGGGGGCCCTGTGGGCTGGGGCAGGGGTCGACTTGAAGGGCCATGAAATATTAAAGAGCCCAGGCCAGTGAGTGACAGAGGTCAGAGAATTCAGAAGACTAGCCAGTAAGAGATAGGGGAGCCTGAGGCTGAAAGTAACCCCCACCTCTGTCACAGCCTGTCCAACAGAGGACATGCAGAGGGTGGGAGGGACCATGGGGATTAATGATAGGAGAGAGACGTCTGCAGTTTACTCCCCCCTCAGGCTGAGTTGGGTATGGCCAGCCTTCCTGAGCTGCTAGCCACCCCAATAAGAAAGCCAGGAAGCCTGTCAACACAGTGGCTGCCATGGTGCCTCCTAGGGGAAGAGGGGTAGACACCTCTTCTCAGGGGGAAAAAAAGACCAGGCAAAATACCATGCAGCAACCAGCAGAGAGGGAGGGCTGTGTCTCACAGACCAGCTGAACCAGCAGGCCATTCCCTGGCCCCATAACAGTCTCACGACCTTGGCCAGTCCCTTGCCCTCTATGTCCATGTTGTTCTACCCATACCAGCCTTCATGTGAGGAAAGAAGAGAAAAAAATAACATAAAATAACGTGGCAACCTGCTGGGGCTCAGCATCCTGCATCCTGTACACCAATCCCCTCGGTCCACTTTACAGACAGGGAAGGCGATGCAGCCAGGGTCATATCCCTGGGTATTAGAGATATCTATGCCTCTCGTCCATTCAGTAGGAATAGTTCTTGATGCTGTAAAAGACAACTTCTAAACCAAATCTGATGCGGCATTACACATCTTTAATTCCAGAAAAGGCAGTTGGATTTCAAGGTCAGCCTGGTCTATACGGTGAATTCCAGGACAACCAAGGCCATATAGAGAGACCCAGTCTCAAAAATAAAAAAGCAAAAACCAACCCAACCAACAACAAAAGAGCCAACTTCAGCCAGGCAGTGGTGGCACATTCCTTTAATCCCAGCACTCAGGAGGCAGAGGCAGGTGGATCTCTGTGAGTTCAAGGTCAACCTGATTTACAGAGTTGAGTTCTGAACAGGCTCCAAAGCTACAGAGAAACCCTGTCTCCAAAAACAAAAACAAAAACTCAACTTCTGTTGACTGTCCGAGGTCTTCCCTCATGCTGAGTCCTTGTATTCAACCTAAAACTGATCTCAGTGAGGTAACCACTTACTGTCCCACCTCAGAGGTAAGAAAACAGGTTAGTAGAAATTGTCACACAGCCAGCCACAGTGGCCAGGACTCACTGCCAGTCTAACGAACTCTTTAGTCCTGCCATTCGTGTGTACTTGTCTGGGTGGAGTCCAGGGTTGTACTGGGGATCCAGTAGAAGGCCTTGGTGGTCTCATGAACCCCCAAAAGCATTATGGCTTGGAACAGTTATCAGGAAAAAAAGAAAAACAAGGCTGTGGCTAGAAGCGCTGGGACGTGTGTTTTAAGTCCCAGTACGTGGAAGGGCAGAGGAAGCAGGGGCTCGGCAAGTCTGAGGTTGGCCTGAACTGTATAGTTAACATCAAGATGCTGTCTGGAAAAAGAAAACACACAGACTAAATGGTAACTGCTGTGCTAGGAGAGCAGTAACTGCGACAGGGCAGGGACTGAGCGCAGCCTATGGAGGCCATGGTCAAGGTAAGGCCTACGGGCCTGGCTAAAAGGACCCGCCTATTCTACACAGAGCCCTGAACCAGCTAAAAGACAACCTATTTCTGGACAGAGGGATAGCAGAGTTGGCTCAAAAGGGCTAGCGGAACCCCGTCTTGCTGGTCTCCAGGGTCCTGACTTTAGCTCTAGGGTCACTGTACCAGGAACTAATCACTCCCAGAGTCCCTAGAGCTAGTAGAAGGGAAGTTGGGATTGCCCACCACCCCCCAATCCCTGCAAGCCCAGAGGGAGGCCAGCATCAAGAGGCAGGAAATGAAGAAGAATTTGCAATCTAATTGAGCTGGCGGGGGATTAGGCAGCAGAATGCAATTACAGAGGCTGGAGCAGGGCCAGGGGCACTGACACCCCAAGATGTAGCCTTGTCCAGGTAACTGGGTCCAGCTACTCTCTCAGCAAGAAATATTCAACTAGGTGAGGGGAAAACAGGTGAGCAAGGCTTGAGGCTAGCCCACTTTTCCTTAGAAGACTGTCCGAGTTCCAGCTCTGAGGGATGCAGGAAGTTTAACAGGGACTCTCTCTCACACTCACACACCCTGGAGAATCCAGGACAAGTCCACGGTCTCTCATGAGAGGTCAAGGCAGACAGGCAGGCACTCTCATAAGCTCTGCTCATGCATGTGTACACGTGATTGTGATCCCAGGTAAGTCACATACACATTGCTGTTTACCTGCATAGGGACACACTCTAACCTGCAGACACACAGCCAAAGACCTCTGCTGCCACCGGCTCCAGCAAAGGGGAGAAGCATAAAAAACACCCATGACCTTAAAATCCTTTTATTCTTATAATCACAGGCTGCCATCGCCGTGGATATGCGCTGTCACCCCGGCCCCAGCCTGTCTCCCTCCCGGTTTCCAAAACTCCCAGCAGGCAGGCAGACCGGGAGGCTGCCCAGTTACTGCTGGGGGGGGGGAGGGGCACAACTGAGCAGAAAAGGTTTTAAGTCTCTTTGCTTCACAAGCAGGGAGGGAGGGACTCAGAAAGTGAGAATGGCAGACAGAGATATAGACATTGAAAAGAGGACACAGACACCGGCCACTAACTACTGCCCCCCCAGCTCAAATATGCCTACCGCTTCAATAGTCACACCACTAAAGGAGTGAACACGTCTAGATTTATAAACCCATATAAAACAGACATACGCCAGAAGCGGTAGGGTACACCCTTAATGCTAGATCTAGGGAGGCAGAAGCAGAGGCAGACAGATCTGAGTTCAAGGCTAACCTGGTTTACATAGTAAGTTCCAGGACAGTCAGGGCTACACAGTAAGACCCTGTCTCAAAACAAACACATACAAACACAAAACCCTACAAAATTCCAAGTACTTGAAACATAAGAATATACACACGCACACACAAGCACACACACACACACACACACACATAGTATGTAGGGGAAATGGTTAACATTCAGACATGCCATTTCAGACTTAAGCACATGAGGTATGCGTACATGTACAATGCAGATACACATAACCATTCACAAAATAACCTGTCTTAAACTTCCACTTTCTCAGACAGATACATTAAGATATAGACATACCATCCAGGTTCTCACACAGGAGAGCAACACTGTGCCACACAACCTCATCTTTGTCAACTGGCACAGCCTCTGGGTCTCTAAAGAGGCAGTCCTTTCTCACTGCCAGCAGCCTGGGAAGGTGGGCTCAGCACCGAGGAGGCCAACAGAGTAAGAGGGAAGTTCGAGAATGCAGGAAAAAAAACTTTAGTGGGATATTCTTGTTGGGCAGCAGTGCGTGAGTAACGGGGGAGGCTTTTTGTGGTCTGGTGAGTTCCAGCTATGAGTGAGGGTTTAACTATTAATATACTTAAGCGGCAAGGACACTTCGTACACACAGACACACACACACACAGACACACACACACACACACACATCTCCAGGATGAGATCAAGCGGCATGGGTAAGAGGGTAGCGGGAAGGTAGAGCCCACCCGGCTGTATCTCTAGACCACAGAGGTAGAATATGTACCCCCAAAATGGCAAAGTGACTAGCAACTTATATTCCCCATCAGAGAATGAATAAATGAACCACATGTAATGACAGCAGGTAAATCAGCCCCATCCAGGACCAGTGAAAGCATATGCTGCAGAGTTAGCTGTGACCAAAGGATCACATCACAGAATTCTAAGAGCAGGACCAGGTCTGTCCCACCTGTATCCCTCCAGTTCTCTACTTCACCATACACCCTTGTAAATCAATTGGCTTTAGCTCAGTCCAAAGCTCTCTCACTCCTCCTGGGGGAAGTCTTCCATTTCATTGCATGCTCTCATGAGTAACTAGGTGGGGACTTTAAAAAGATGGGGTACTTCATCTACAGAGACAATCATGCCTCACATTCCTATGGGCCTCAATTTCGCACTTGCCAAATGGGTATCAGAAAAGAAACAGCAAAACTGAGGGGTCATCATGGGAGCCCAGGGCACATATCATGCGAGGGGATTGAGCCCTGGATTCAGAACCCTCCTCTTCCCTTCCCCCATGCAGCCCAGCTCAGCCCAGCCGGGTGGACATTCCAGGCCTCACGTGATAAAGGGGAGGCCATTGGCCCTCCGGTAAGTCAACAGGGGAGATAGGAGGCCCAGGCCAGGGTCACCTGCTGAGCTGGGAAAACGGGCCCAAACACACACATAAATAAGGCGCTAACAAGCCAGCCAGCCAAAGGCCTAGCCGCAGAGGGCCCTCTGTACCACCTTGGAAAAGCGGGCGGGGGTTGGGGGGCAAGCTTGGCTAGGGGCTTCCCCTAGAGAACCAGCTCCTGCCAGGATGGGGGGGAGGACCTACAGAGCCATCAGGGCTGACTGGGAATCCAGAGGCCAACCTCCCTCAGCTGTTCCCACCCCACTCCGGGGCAAAAATCAAACTGTCACCCCCTCCCTCCTCCCTGAGAAGGACAATTTCCGTTCTGAGTGGGGAGGTGACAGCTGCAAAGCGAGCCACTACCCCCCCCAACAAGCTCCAGCTTGACTCTCATCTTAGGAACTGCTAAATCAACACCATGCAGTTACAGTCAAAGTAGCCGCGGACAGCCTCCGCGCACTGCTCTCAAAAAGGGGATGGGAAGGATTTCCAGCTAAAGCCAGGACACAGGAGTCTTTCGATAGATGGTCAAGTCAAGCTTAGGCCCCCCCAAGCGACCCCTAACCATCTCATTTAAATGTTTCCCATCACTAGGACCTTACACCCCCGAAGCCCGAGGGCGGGGGCAGCTGAGGTGGCGCCGGGGCGTTCAAACCGCGCTCAAAACAAGTCCGCAGCGACCGCGCTCGCAGCCCCCGCCAGGCGGCCCCAGCGGAAAACTTGAAAGGGACTCTGTTTGCCGGCGGCCCTGGGGCGGCTCCGGCGGGGGCGGGGGCTGGGGCCAGCGATCACACGCCCCCTTCCCCAGCGCTTCCTGGGCAAACCCGCCCGGCAAGGGAGGGCTCCGAACACTACAAAACCAAGGGCTGCAAACTGCGCGGGGGCACACGGAAAGGTGGGGATCAAGGGCCTAATCCGCAACTCGTTTTGAGCACCCCAACTGGAGGACCCAACTCTCAGACCACCCAGGGTCCCGGGGAGCAAAGTAGGGTGCGGCTGCCAAACCTTCATTTCCCCCTTTCTCAGGAGACTAGGGGGATCAAGTCTTTCAAGATGAGTCATTACAGAACCCCCCAAATCTAATGGTACCTCCTTGTAACCCGTGGCACCAACCCAACTCTGCGTATCCCTTACGATTCCCTCACGAGAAAAAAAGGAAATTTTTCTTGCTTCCTTCCGTTGCACACTAGCTCTTGTGACAGGTCCCCTACTTAAAAATCAGGGTCCCTCACTTTTGGTCGGACCTATAAATAAACAAAGCCAGGCGCACCCCGCCGGAAAACAGCCCATTCCGGGCGAGGACAACTTCCCCCCAGTCAGAAAATTAACACATTCCTCTCGCGGCGGCTCAGCCCCCGGCTCCAGGGGTGCGAAAGGGAGGGGGCTCGGGCGGGACTTCAGGGGGTAAATTCGGGGCCAAAGCAGCGTGGCAGGAGCATGGGATGCCCGCCCCCTGCAGCCGAGGAACACCCCCCCCGATTCTGCGTCCCCGGCTTTCCACGCAGCTGGGCACACGCGGAGGCAGTCCGAGACTCCCCAAGGCCGTAGAGGACAGAAGAGAGGCCGCCTGGCCAGCGGAGGTGGGGGTAATATACTTTGACGGAAAAAAAGGTCAAACTTGATCAGCCCGCCAGGCACCCTGAAGGCTGCGGGGGCGAGGAGCCGAGGAGAAACACACAGAAGTAGCCGCCACCTCTTTCAAGTCGAAGGCACGGCTACGCGTGGTCCGTGGCGCTCGGGGCAGTTACGGTCGCCCACAAACACAGGGTAGCGAGTGGGGTCTGATGCGGGTAGTGCGCGCCGCAGATCTGCAAGCAGCCGCCCCCGCAGGCGCAGCACCCGCCCTGCACTGCGAGGTGAGGACCCCCAGGCGCCCGAGAGCACCAGTGATTGGGAAGGAAACGTCCCCCGCAGAGAGAGCTCTAGCCTCGCTCCTCCGCTCGCAGCCCGCCGTCCTCGACCCTAAAACCCCTCTTTTTGTCTGAACTCAGTGATCTGCGACCGAGCATACTGCGGCTAGGGAAGGCTTGGATATAGCAGCGGCCACCGAGCGATCACCGGAGCTAGGTCTCCCAGGCCCCGCGGCTCAGGCTGCGGGCGTCCCCCGCCCCTCCCAAACACCGACCCCTCCTTCCCCATCCCTGGCTCTCCGCACCTGAACTTCGGGGGAACCCGCGCCACCAAACTTTCCGCGGACTTGGAGCGAACTCCGGCCCCGGCCGTGCACGGAGCCCCGGGGAAGGAGAGGGAGGCGGGGAAGGGGAGGGGGCTGGCCTCCCGGGGGGGGGCCGAGGGAGGGCCGTGGCCCGACACCTACCGGCTCTGCGAGTCGTCCGAGCCGCCACGGTCGCCGCGAGGCCGAGGGGGAGGGGCGGGGAGCGGCGCTCCGCTCTGGGCACAGCCACGGTGCGCTCCGCTCCAGTCGCCCGCCGCGCCCGGGGCCAGAGCCGGAGTCGCGCCGCCGCGGCTGGCCCGAGGCGGGGAGGGGGGGGGAGCCTGCAGCACCTGCCCCTCCTCCCCCTCCCCGCGGCCCAAATTAAAAAACAACAAAAAGCAACTAATCACCCCGGAGCGCAGCGCCTCGCGGCGCGGCGGGCGGAGGACTCGGCGTGCGGCGCCCGGACTCAGCAGGCGACGCGCATGGCTAGGCACAGGCTGGGACGCGGGGCCGGGCTGTCGGGGGCGAGGATCTCCTCTTCTGGCTCTGCTCGGACGCCTGCTCTCGCCGCCGCCTCTACATCCCAGCTCAGGCTCCGCCGCCTCTGCCGCCGCGCCGCGCGCCCGCCCGCCCGCCCGGGCAGAAGCTCCGAACGCTGCCCGGGGGCTGCAGGCAAAACCCGGACCGGACTCGCGGCTCCCTCACACACCCCCCTCCACCTCGGATTCCCTCCCTCCTCCCACGGCCTCCCTCCCGGAGCAGCTTTGGCCACTTGGACGCCGCTGGCTGTGAAGCTGGAGCCGCAGCCCCTGCGCCTCCCGATTCCAGCGTCCTGGCGAGGTCCGCCCAGGCTCAGCTCCTCCGCGCGCCCTGTTTCACCTTTTTTCCTTGCAACTTTGCAAATAAATAAAATAAATATTCCCCCACCTCCTTTGTAAGAGATGCCTGGACACGGAGACGCACCTTCTGGGGAAAATCCGCCGACCTTCTGTCCCTGGTTCAGCTGTTCTATGTATGGGGCAGCAAGCTTCAGCTCAGGTGCTCGTCGGTCCACCGACTCTCAGTTCAAAGACCGCACCCTTCCCAAAACCACTTTTCCTGCATGCAGTAGATACTAATTCCACCGGAAGAAAGGAGCAAGAGTCCTGTTCCCATTTCACAGATAAAGAAACTGATTAGAGAAAGGATGCTTGATTTTTTTTTCTTTTTTTTAGGAGACAGGCTCCTGCCCAGCAAGAGTCCTGGGGCTAAAAAATCTACACTGGTGCCCTAGAGCCGTGGCTTATGAACTGAGAATCTGAAATAGTACTTAAAACAAAGCAACAGTCAGATAAGCAGCTAAGAGAGCTAAATTCTCAGCCCTGTGTAATAGAGTGAGGTACTTTGTGAGAACAGCTGATTTCAGCCCCCATGTCTCTGCACCGATTCCATCTGTGCCTCTGCCCTTTGACAACGTCCCCTCCTGTATCTGCCCAGCTTGGGCTAAGCCTACAGCTGATGTCTTCTCAGAGAACTATAGAATGAGCCTTGGACTCCTATCATCCCGGAGTGATAGTTATGTAGTCTGCAGGGATTCAAGCAGTCAGACCGCAGAGAAAACACAGTCCCTAGACCCACGAAGGAGAAGGAGCGGTGAGGTTGGGGGCGTCAGCTTGATGCTAAGAATTATAGTCTGATATCAAGTGGGGTCCAGATAACAGGGAGTTAACTGCAACCACCAGGGTGCCTCAAGCCACAGGCCCTGGCCTCTATGGGAGAAGCGAAATCGCCTCCCACAGCTGCTTCCTCTCTCCGGTTGTGGGTCTCCCTAGAGCTGGGACTAATACCCACCCTCCAAGCCATCTGTGTATGGATTTAAGGCTTTAATCCAGTTGGGGTCAGGGTGGAATGTCAAAGGGCAGAGCTCATCTGGAATGTGTTACCTGTCCCCCACTCTTGACATCTCAGGCCACAAGCAGTGACTGACTCCCCAGGTACTGGGGACACCTCCTCACCAATTCTTTCCTACCTAGTGTCAAATAATGGATCCTTTAGCTGGTTTCTCCATAGTCAACCCAAACAAGCCTGTTGGCTAAGTAAGAAGGTGTTTGCTATAGAAACAATCTTTATTTTTTTAAATATTTATTTTATGTATACAAGAGACCTGTCTTCAGGCACACCAGAAGAGGGCATCAGATTCCATTAGAGATGGTTGTGAGCCACCATGTGGTTGCTGGGAATTGAACTCAGGACCTCTGGAAGAGCAGCAACTGCTCTTAAGCGCCTGCTCTCTAGAACTGCGCAACAGGAGCTAGAAGATCCTGACCCAGGAACAAAAAGGACCCGCAGAGGTGCTTGGAGTGTAGAGCCAGGACAGAGTCAAACCCTGCACACTGGGAAATGGCTCTGTGCTGGAAGTCTGGCTCAATCAGTAAATAAAAATGCTTTTCTTCCCAGTAGGAAGACCTGAGTTTGATACCCAGAATCTGGACTTGTAAACCCAGCGTTGAAGAGGCCAAGACGCAAGGATTCCCGGGACTTACTAGCCAGCTATCCTAGACTACCTGGGGAGCTCCATGCCAATGAGAAGCCCTAACTGGAGGAGGTAGACAGCACTCCCTGAGGCCGTCTTTCAGTTCACACATACCTGTGTGCCTCAGTCTCCCTCCGCATATGTACCCATACACTTTAAAAAGGAAGATATCTAAACCAGGATCTATGGGGGTTTGAGCAGAGCTTCATCTTAGGAATTTGCACTTTTTTGAGACCCCCTAGCCCCTAGCAAACTCAATAAGCCAAAGGCTAAGGGTCTGCAGTGGAGAGAGCCAGGTGTCCCAGTGGGCTTGACTTCCTCAGGGAAATGAGAACCAGTGCCTGGTCTCAGAGTCTTCCCCCCTCAACAATTGGGAGGGGCCCAGGTCCTCACCTGTCCAAGCTACTTGGGAACCAGAGAGAATACTGTTCCCATGGAAAACACAATATGAACAGGAAATGTCACATGGATGCCATCTACCTATAATTCTATCTTGAGTGTGAGCACAAGGGGAAGACATCTAGGCGGGGTGAGGCAGGAAAGACCACCATTTCTCAAGACGCAGGAAAGCCACCTTGAGTCTGTCCCTCAAAAAGGAATATTTTGGTTTACATTGTTACTAAGATTTCTACTGAGTTTTTCAACCAACCATCCTGCATGTCTTCTTCAGCACCTGTGTGGAGGGCAGGACCCTCCATACCCACCTGCCCTGCCCTCCAGAGGGGAATGCAGTCTAAGACCCTAGGTTATTGTGTTTCTGCCACCCCTACCCCACTGTGTCTAGGTACTTCTTTCTCTCAGTCTCTCCTTTCCCTCACTCTCTCTTTCTCCTCCTCTCAGCCCTCCCACCTACCCCCAGCCTGATCATGCCCTTTTGAATCCCACTGATAATATTTATCACTTGCCTGTCTCATTTTTTTTCTTGCTATCATCTCCATTTCTCAGATGAATAAATTAAATAGTTGATGCTGAAGTTGTTCTCTAACGCTATGATTTGCTGTCTTTGTGAGGCTTCTTCTGTACAGTCGCTCTGTGGGGCTCTTCTGTTTCACATCCTGTAGTCCATAGGCTCCACTATAATTTCCCGAACTTTACATAGACTTTTCTTCTGTGTACAGGGGCTGATTCAAGCCTGTCACAGAGGGTCCTGTTGAAGACCCAGTAGTCCCCTCCAGCTGTCACTCCCAGCCTGAGTTTGGGCCATCTCTATAAGACCAGCAGTAGTGTTTCTGATACTTGGAAATGGTGTCTCTTTGGGCTGATACACAGTCTTTTCAGTCTGTGGAAGGTAATTTTAAAAAAACCCAAACTTTACTTAATTTTTTTTTTT
>JAQHUG010000276.1:1526134-1542664 GCA_028555095.1 Dicrostonyx torquatus | reverse complement strand
GTTCATTTGGCTGCATTTAGTCATCCACTACCACCAGCCACGAAAACCCTTTGAAGGTAAGGCGTGTCTCCCGCCACCCGTACTCCTTAAGTCTGTCTTGCTGAGTGAGAGCTATATGAATTAGGCACCAAGCTGATTGCTTTCAGAATCTGTGGATTAAATATGCACAGGAAGCAGTCAGCTTGGTACCAAGTTTACAACCCTATCTGAGGCTTTCCCCACAACTGCAGTGTCTCAGCTAATGCTCACCATTAACTACACAGCTGGAGATGCAAATGCTGAATGGAGGAGTGAGTCTCCAATAAAGATGGCCCATTCAGAGCCCGGTTTGGCAGCACACGTCTTTAATCCCAGCACTCGGGAGGCAGAGTCAGGCAGATCTCTGTGAGTTTGAGGCCAGCCTGGTCTACAAAGAGAGTTCTAGGACAGCCAGGGCTACACAGAGAAACCCTGTAAGGGAAGAAAAAGATGTCCCATTCAGAACCTTACCTAATGTCACCTCCTTTCTCCTCTAGGACAGAATCCCTCACCAGTATCACTAAGGATGAAAGGGAGAGAGCAAGAGTGTTTGCAAGCTTGCCTACAGGGGTAGGATACAGGACAGACTTTAATGGAGGTCACTCTGGATTATGATTGCAGCCAAAAGCCCAACATGGACAGAAGAAGAGTTTAAAAGCCCACTGTGGGGCTGGAGAGATGGCTCAGAGGTTAAGAACACTGACTGCTCTTCCTGAGGTCCTGAGTTCAATTCCCAGCAACCACATGGTGGCTCACAACCATCTGTAATGAGATCTGGTGCCCTCTTAGGGCCTGCAAACATACAGACAGACAGAACACTTTATACATAATAAATAAATAAATCTTTAAAAAATTAAAAAATAAAAAAAAATAAAAGCCCACTGTGGACTCAGACTTTTGGGGTCTCAAACCATCAATTTGACCACTGGACCTTAGGTCTGTGTCACCTCCTTCACCTCCACCTCATGACAGCTGACAGAATAAGAGAGCTGTAAAACCAAAGGGAAACATCAAACATGGTCCAGGCTTACTCCTGTAAAATTTGTTTGGTGGCTCACCCTGGCCCTGGCCTGAAAAAACAAAAGGGGATGGAGGAGAAACTTAGAGGGGACCTCAGCCCCAGAACAGAACTAGCCCATCTTCCCCAGCCATGCACACAGTTATGCCCATGTGTAAATAGCCACAGACACAGGTCTAAACTCTTACCAGGTACAGGGAGGTGAACATCAATATATATGTGTGTCTGGAAGGGGAGGAGAGGAAGGTCAGTCTGGGGACTACCATGCCCCTGACAGTATCTCTTGACTTCTCCCCTAGGCACAGTCATGGGTCAACTGTCTGTCTAGTGGGAATATGACTAAATCCCACAGAGGCCAAACTGTGGCTCCAGGGCTCCCAGGTCAGGAAGGAGTAACTGAAGGAGAGGCCTAGGAGAGGTGAAGGGAAGGCAGAGTCCTGTACGGGGGAGGATGCCTTGGGCATTGAGAGCATCACCTGATCTCTAATTTTTTTTTCTTATTGTTGCTTTGTTTCTTGAGACAGGGTTTCTCTGTAGCTTTGGAGCTGTCCTGGAACTAGCTCTTGTAGACCAGGCTGGTCTCGAACTAGCAGAGATCTGCTTGCCTCTGCCTCCTGAGTGCTGGGATTAAAGGTGTGCGTCACCACTGCCCTGGCCCACCTGGTCTCTTAAGTGTCTGCCTCAAATGGTCAGGCTAGGATGGAGTAGTAAGAGGGAAGCCTGCTGGTGTGAGGGGTTGTCAGACAGGGCCCCAGAAGACACAGACGGGTGTTACATGCCCTCCACATTGAAGTTTCCTCTCACAGGACAAGGCAGTTTACCAATCTGTACACTGTCTTCCTCTTCAGACTACAAAAAATGGAGCGCTCAGGTTGTGCCTGGGGTGGGGTCTGGATGAACTGCTCTTTGAACTGGTGGGACTGGTTTTGTGTCTAGCCGCCTGGGCAGTCACGGGTTGCCTACTGAGCCAAGGAGAGAGGCCTCAGGATGGGGCCCCTTGTAAATCTTTAACTCCCACAGCCACCACTGGGTCCCTTGGTGACTCTGGCCCTGAGTGCTCACCCACAGGCCAGAAGCCAAAGGTCATAGGTCAGAGCCAGAGGTCTCAACACCTGAGCAAGGCCTTCCCCTAACTCTCAAGGGGAAGGGAAGTTTCTGTATGGATAGCTCTTCCCTCTAAATTCTGAGAGCTGTCTTTCTGGCCTACCCTCCAGTCTGCCTGTGGCAGCCCTGACCTTTGTCTCTAAGGAATTCTGGGTGGGCCTCAGGGCAAGTCCCAGCCCCCATATAATTATGCCAGTCCCACCTCCTCAAAGGCGTGTTGGAGACTAGACTAGATAAAGGATGGGATGAGGAAACCCAGAGACACCACTGAGAACTGGAGTAAGCCCCTAAGCATCTTTCCAACTCCAAGAAATACAATAATGGTTGCCTTTTTGTTTGTTATACTCAGGGTTTCTCTGGGTAATAGGACTGGCTGTCCTGGAACTCTCTTAGTAAACCAGCCTGGGTTGAAACTCAGAGATTCGCCTGCCTCTACCTTTCAGGTGCTTGGACTAAAGGCATGCACCCACTACCCCCCACCCTTGGCTATTTTTATTTTTTAGAGACGGGGTCTGGCTGGTGCGGAGGTCCACCTGCCTCTGCACCCAGAGTGCTGGATTAAAGGTGGTAAGTAATCTCTCAGTGTGTGCAACTATACCCAGCATGTTTTATTATTTTTGTAGATTTGTTTATGCATGAATGTTTTGCCTGCAAGTATGTATGTGTACCATGTGTGCACCTGATGCCTGCAGGGGGGCAGAAGAGGGCATCAGATCCAGCATCTTGATGTAGGTGCAAAACTGAACAGGGGCCCTCTGGAAGAACAGAAAGCTTTGTTTTTTTCTTTTTTCTTTTTTTTTTTTTGTTTTTTGTTTTTTGTTTTTTCAAGACAGGGTTTCTCTGTGGCTTTGGAGCCTACACTGGAACTAGCTCTTGTAGACCAGGCTGGTCTCGAACTCACAAAGATCCGCCTGCCTCTGCCTCCCTCTTTGTTTTTTGAGACACGATTTTTCTGTAGCTTGGGAGCCTGTCCTGGAACTCGCTCTTGTAGACCAGGCTGGCCTCAAATTCACAGAGATCCGCCTGCCTCTGCCTCCTGAGTACTGGGATTAAAGGCGTGCATCACCACCACCCAGGAGGAAGCACTCTTAACTGCTGATCTATCTTACCAGCCCCACAGAACCTGGATTTTGACCCTAGAAGGAGTCTAGCTCATTTTATATTCTGAAGCTATAGGTGAGAAGATATAATAAACTCTTTTACCCAGGTATAATACTGTGGGAATTTCTGATGTGGGGATAATAGGGGACATATGTAGGCAAAAAAAAAAAAAATCAATATCAGTTGGGCGGTGGTGGCACTCAGGAGGGAGAAGCAGGTGGAGCTCTGTGAGTTCCAGGACAGGAAAGGGTACACAGAGAAACCCTGTCTTGGGGAAAACTACCAAAACCAACACTATCACCCTCGTCTCTGGGGGCTCTGCTCCCAGCATATTATCAAGTGCTACCTCCATCCCCAAGAAGCCTGTTTCAAACAAGCCAATGAGGGAGGTTGCCGATGTTGCCACCCTTTTCACTAGGGAGGCGTCATAGAAGCTGAGGAGATGGGGAAAAAACATCAACTTTTAATAGAGATTCGTAACTGATTCCCTAAGGAAATATGAAAAGTTACTTATGGCATGACTAAACTGGGCACACTTCAATTGGGCTGTTGAGAAGTCATTAAGATACAAAGATCTACATGAGCTCTGTCAGGACTGGCTACTTTCCCTGCTGGAGAGCATCTGTTTCTGGGCTGCCTTGGCTCCAAGCAGAGCTAGGGAGAGAGGGAAGAAGCCCCACCTCTTGGCTCCAGAGCCCACTGCCCAGTGGCCCAGAAATTCTAGCAAGGGAAATTGAAACAGGAAGTAGACCCCCCCCCAACCTCTGGTTTTTCAAGAAAGGGTTTCCTTTGTATATAGCAGCTCTGGCTGTCCTGGAACTCACTTTGTAGACCAGGCTGGCCTTGAACTCACAGAGATCCACCTGTCTCTGCCTCCTGAGTGCTGGGGTTAAAGGCATAAGCACCACCACTGTCTAGCTAGACATTCTATTGTTGAAAGCAGTTTTCTCTCTAATAGTGTAAAAGGGAGCTGCAGGGTGATGATGGCTGCTTATCTTGTCAAAAACTAAAGGACAGGCATGGTGACACACACATTTAATCCCAGCATTCAGAAGACAGAGGCAAGCAGATTTCTGTGAGTTCCAGGTCAGCCAAGGCTATAATGAGACCCTGTCTCACAAAACAAAGAAGGCTGCAGGGTGGCACAGTACTGAAGAGCAAAAGACCACAGTTCGGGTCCCAGCACTCACATATCCACATGGTGGCTCACAACCTTCTGTAACTCCAGTTCCAGGGGATCTGAATTCTCTTCTGGTCTCTGTGAACACTCAAACATATGTGTACACATGCTTGAATGAATACACATAAAGCCTTTACTCTCAGGAAGCAGAGGCAGTTGGATCTCTATGAGTTTATGGCCAGCCTGATCTACAAAGCAAGTTTCAGACAGCAAGGACTGCACAGTGGAACCCTGCCTCAAAATAAATTGAATAACTAAATAGAAACAACAAAACAACCTAAAGAGAGGGTCCACTTTTTTTATGACCTCAAATCCTTCCCCCTATGTCTTGGGTCAGCTTGAGAAAGTGGCACCCTATTTTGGACATGGAAGAATTACTAAAATTATTTTTGTAAAGATTTATTAGGGGTTGGAGAGATGGCTCAGCAGTTAAGAGCACTGGCTGTTCTTCCAGAGGACCTAGGCTCAATTTCCAGCACCCACATGGCAGCTCACTCACAGCTGTCTTTAACTCCAGTTTCAGGGGATCTGATACCCTTACACAGACATGCATGCAGGCAAAACACCAATGCACATGAAATAAAAATAAATAAAAAGATTTAATTATTTATGCATACATGTGTGCCCAGTGTATGTCTATGTTTCATAGGCACAGATGCCTGCAGAGACCAGAAGAGGGTGTCAAATCTCCTGCCACAGGCAATTTTGACCTGCCATGTGGCTGCTGGCAATCAAACCTGGGTCCAAGAGAAGAAAATGCCACTGAGCCATCTCTCCAGCCCCACTCCTAATTCACTTTTCTTTGAAAGGCAAGGTCTCCGTATGGAGCCCTGGTGACCTGGAATTGCCCACCTCTGCCTCCCCAGTGCTGGGATTAAAGATGCACACCACCACATCTGGCTCTAAAATATAGTCTTGAACCTGTACCTGAGGCCCTGACCTGGACAATGAGACTGGGGAAGGGGTCATTCTCTTTGTCTGCCTCCAGGACAAATAGGATATGAACATTCTGGGTGAGTTCAAAGACAAACAGCTTTTGAGAACCCTCCCCTCGCACTGCTCAGGTGAGCATGTTTCTGGTCCTTACTTTCCATAGGACTGCTAAGACCATCACTGTTGTTGTATACCAAGTTAACTTCTCCCTCTGTTTATTCCTGTGACCCAGGACTGACATCAGGCCTTACACATTTCCATCTCTGCTGAGGGTCCAGCCCCCAGTTGATGCTAATGATTTTTAGAGGAATTGTCCTGGTTGCTATCTCAGGGATGAGAAGGCCAGTGAGCCAGCGTCTCCTCGGGATTGCAGTGGATCTGTCTTCCCTAAAACATATTTGCCTTAGCCCTTCCTTCACTGCCTTCCCTGATAGTTAGGGAAGGCAAGAACCCCGTGACCTCCCCCACCCCCGCCCCAGCTAGATAGACCTGGACTCCACATACTGGTCAGGCAGAGGTGCTATTTTTTTGGAAATTATTTTTATTTCATGTGTTTTCGTGTTTTGAATTTTGAATACATGTATGTCTGTGTGAAGGTGTTGGACCCCCCCCGCCAACACTGGAGTTACAAGCAGCTATGAGCTGCCATGTGGGTGCTAGGAATTGAACTTAGGCCCTCTGAAAGAGCAGTCAGAACCTGGTCTACAAGAGCTAGTTCCAGGACAGGCTCCAAAGCCACAGGGAAACCCTGTCTCGAAAAACCAAAAAAAAAAAAAAAAAAAAAAGAGCAGTCAGAGCTCTTAACCGCTGAGCCATCTCTCTCCAGTCCCCAAAGACTCTATTTTAAGCCCCAAACTTAAGGCCCACCTCCAGCCACATGCTCCTCCTTATCCTGGGACCCTGTATATTGGGATCTTCTGGATGTTTTTTAAAGTTTATTATGTATACAGTGTTCTGTCTGCATGTATGCCTGCAGGCCAGAAGGGAGTGCCAGAACTTACTACAAATAGTTGTGAGCCATCATGTGGGTGCTGGGAATTGAACTCAGGATCTCTGGAAGAGCAGACAGTGCTCTTAACCACTGAGCCATCTATCCAGCCCGATCTTCTGGATTTTTAAAAATTTATCTTGCCGGGCAGTGGTGGCGCACGCTTTTAATCCCAGCACTCGGGAGGTAGAGGCAGGCGGATCTTTGTGAGTTCGAGACCAGCCTGATCTACAAGAGCTAGTTCCAGCGCAGGCTCCAAAGCCATCGAGAAACCCTGTCTCGAAAAACAAAAACAAAAAAATTTATCTTAAATGTATGAGTCTTTTGCCTGCATGCTTGGGTACCTGAAGGCTAGGAGTATCAGATCTCTTTAAAACTTGAGTTACCAAGGTTGGAAATTGTCACGTGGGTGCTGGGAGTCAAATCAGTGCTCTTAGCCACTGGGCCATCTCTCCAAGGCAGGTCTTACACTTTTTTTAATGATTTATTTATGTATACAGGTCTGTATGTGCAGGTGTCTGACCAGAAGAGGGCATCAGATCATCTGGAGCTGGAGTTACAGGTTGTTATGTCTTGTTTTTAAGAAAGATTGAATTATTTTTATTTTAAATGTTGTTTTACTATTGCTTATTAATTCTTCAGAGTTCCTATATGCTTGCACAGAGACAGCCTGTCCTGACTCTGTGCCCCTGCATGTTAGGAGCACATCCAGGGGAGGAGTCATTGTAACTGCTCCCCTGGCCTCCTCTCTAGCAGTGCTGAAACTTGAGGGATGCTCTCCTTCATGGCAGACATTATTGAGAGGAGTGCCTCCATTTATCTCTGTCTTCCTCCTGGCTCCCTTATCTTTTGCTCTGGATGCCCACTGGATCTTTGGCCATGGACACTGCTAACTGTCCCCTGGTACGTTGCTTTTTCAAGGCTCCTGACCAACAAATGGTAGGATGATTTTTTCTTCCCTCCCATTAGCCAAAACAAAGTCAGGAATTTTTCCAAAAGAATCATTCCAGAGGGTTAAAAATCCATGACCATCATTGCCGGGAGAATAGCAGCAAGTAGACAGGCATGGTGCTGGAGCAGTAGTTGAGAGTTCACTTCTTCCATAAGTAAAAGGCAGAGCTATTCTTATTTTTAATCATGTGTATATGTGGGTGTTTGTGCATATGTACACGAGTTCAGTGCCTGGGGAGGCCAGAAGATGGTGTTGGATTCCCCTAGTTGGAATTACAGGTGGTTGTGAAGCATCCTTACTTGGATGTTAGGAAAATTGCAAGTTAACACTGTTAGCTGCTGAGTCATTTCTCCAGCCACTTAGCTGTCTTTAACTACTTATTCCACGCAGCGTCCACAGACGTTAGAAGAGGGCATCAGATCCCCTTGAGCTGGAATTACAGATGGCCGTGAGCCACCATGTCAGTGCTGGAAATCAAACCCAGGCCCTCTGCAAGAGAAGCAAGTGTTCTTAACCACTGAGCCATCTCTCCACTACCCCCACCCCTCCTAAACTGTCTTAATCTCATGTCAAAGCCCATCTCCATTTCCTCAGCCTTGTCCATTCAGGCTGTTTGATCCCTCCAGCCGCAAAGACACCTGTTGACCTGTATATTGAGATTTCCCCCTCAGAAAAAGAGTTTTCTTCCCAAGACATAAGGCATAAGGTCACACGTTAGCCAGAAGACTATAGTTCTGGGCACTGTTTCTGCTGGGGCCAGAATAGGAATGATGATTTAGGAAAGAAGTGGAGCCGGGCGGTGGTGGCGCACGCCTTTAATCCCCAGCACTCAGGAGGCAGAGGCAGGTGGATCTCTGTGAGTTCAAGGCCAGCCTGGTCTACAAGAACTAGTTCCAGGACAGGCTCCAAAGCCACAGAGAAACCCTGTCTTGAAAAAACCAAAAAAAAAAAAAAAAAAAAAGAAGTGGATTAGGCAGAATTAGGGACTACCTACTAGTAAGCCTGCACACCAAGCTTTCTCTGCTCTGTCTGCTTGTGGAGGTGATTCCAGAGGGCACCCCAATTCCATTTCTCTGGTTCAAGGGCTATGGGTTGAAGGTTTAACCAGTACCACCTAGTTAATCCAGTGTCTTCTTCCCTCCTGCCTTCTGGAGCAGCTCAGTGTTCAGGTGGCCCAGCTGTCAGCTGGCTAAGCCCACTGGACCTGTGTTCACAATTTCTCTCACACTCCCAGCAAGAGATAACCGAGTTCTGCCAGCACCACCATAGCCAACAATGACCTTGAGGGAGGAGCCAAGACACAAGACACCATGAGAAGGTTGATCATCAATGCTGGTGTGCCCATCCTGAGACACATCATCCTCAGTGACAGGTTACTGAAGCACCCCAAGTGGCTCTATGACCTCATCTACTCTCCTGCTTCCACAACTGGTAGCTTCAGCAGTGAGGTAATGGCACCAAGCCTGAATAGTATAAGCAAGGATGTCAAAACCCCAGCCATCTCAAGCAAGCAGTTTGCTCCAGCTAGTAGTAGGGGTCATGGACAGAGGGGACATTTCCAGTAACTCTGATCTGAGACAGCTGGGGACAGGGTTGTTTTGGGATATCACCCCTTCACTATTGCAGATCTCTGGCATCCCCAAGACATTCTGTTTATCCTTTCCGGGTGTTGGTCCTGAGATTAGATTATGGCTACTTGGCAATGTTTGAAGACCCACTCCAGCATCCCCCCAATAATGGGCAAGTGTTGTACCACTGAGTTGTCTCTTGTTCTTGAAAACTTATTGTTACTGCTATTCTGAGACAGGATCTCATGCCCTAGCCCTGGCTGACCTAAAACTCACTATGTAGACAAGGCTGGCTGTCAAATTCATAGTGTGATCATACTGCTTCAGCCTTTCAGGTGTTGGGTTATAGCTGAGTGCTCCCTTATCTAGCCCCTGAGAACACTTTGATAGAGTCACACTTTTGCAACTGGCATCTAATAAACAGAAATCATTCAGATGGATAAATAATTTGGATTTACATTCCCAAATGTCAGTAGTGCTGAGGCTTGTAAGCCTGGTCGGAGGCGCGGGGTATTCTCCAGCCCCGCACCACAGGTATAGGGGGCTAAGCAAGGCTCATCATTGCACCAGCACAGGCTGCTGCTCCAGCTTCAAAGGGCCCTTGTGACTTAGGAATGTGAATTGGCTGCCTGCTCACCTACCCACACGCCAGCCTCCAGTGCCCATGATGAGAGGGCCTGGTAAAGTTTTAGCTTCTCAGGAAGATTCACCTGCCATCCCAATGCCAGGCAAACCCTATACTGCCTGGCTCAAAGAAGATTCTGGTCCTACGGAGAAGGCTGGGTGAGGGTAGGAGATGGACATACAACTGCCCTGCCACTCCAAGTCCACCTATTTTGAAGTTACCCCAGTCTGTGGCTGGCTGGAAGCTCTGCCCCGCCCCCCTCTATTTAGGAGGCAGCCATGGTGGCTTAGCTCTAGTCTCTGGTTTCCTAGGGAGCTCTGCTGAAGCAGCCCAGCCTCCGTGGGTCCATCTGTCAGGGAGGCTGTTCCGCCCCATCGATTGCTGTTCCCAAGGGGCTGCGTTGCTCCAGGGACCCAATGTGGCCACCAGATAGCAGGGAATCACACGAAGAGGCAGGGAGGGGGGCAGCTTGGCAGTAGGAAGAGCCAAGAAGGGCTGACACTGCAGAGAGAAGGCACGAAGCTAGACAGGCATGAGAAATGTAGAGGGCCAGGGGCAGTGCGGCAGCAGGCTAGTTGGAATGACCTCTTAAGCCAGCCAGCACCCTTAGGACTCAGTTTTGCCTTTGGACATACCAACCTCCCAGTTCCAAAGACAACAGCAGCTGACATTTATTGAGCAGGAACAATGTGCCTGGCGTTGGGCTGGGGCTTCACACACCCGTGCTTCCACTTGAGGAACTGCCCGTTCAATGCAGGTGCGATTATTCTCCAGCAGGAGTGGAGGAGGAATCAGAGAGGCTGCGGCACTGTTGGTAGCCACACACAAGGCTGGAGCTTCTCTGACGCGATTCAGCTGGGCCCAGTGGTTGCGCCCCAGCTCCAGACAGAGCCAGGTCAGAGGGGGAGGAGGTAGTCTGGCTTGGCCAGAAGTCCTGCCCGCCCTCTCGGGGAGCCGCCTCCTCCCCTGGGCTGCGTGACATCTGCCCCGCTTCCCGGCCCCAGACAGCTGCCCAGAGCCACGTCAGCACTTCCACCAGGGAGTCTGGAAACTGGCTCTGGCCCCTGAGAGGGAAGGAGGGGGAGGACTGCGGTCCCCCAAGAGTGGCTACTCAGAGGGGTGACCCACTCAGCTAAGTAGGAATAAGGGTACATGACCTTGGACATTTACAAGATGCAGTTTCCCCTGCATCTTGTGGATATGTAGTGGGAGCCTTTTGGCAAGGGTATCATTCAATGTGGATAGAGCATATATTCGCAGTCCAACCAGCTACCCTCACGGCTTACTTAGAGTCATGTGGTCATCTAATAAGGACCCTAGCGGTAAGGAAGTGCTGGCCCAGCTCTGCAACTGGCCGGCTGGGGCCAGAGATAACCAGCGCCTCCTGGAAAATCATTAGCATATGTTTGGGCTAGTAAAGTTGGCCCACTGGTGCCTCCCCGCCTACTGGAAACGGGCGACTGCGGCCCAGCCCACTTGGTGCACAAGCCGGCTTTAACTCGGGTGGGGACGACATCTATCCATCCACCCACACTAGGAGTGGGGTGACTGGACAACAATCAGGGGACAGGGCTTGTGTTGTTAGGGGTGGGGGCTTCCTCTGCAAAATAAGTGGTTCACTCCGCACTCTGGGTAATCCAGACCGGCTCTTGGAGATGCCCGTGCTGGCGGCAGCCCAGGGAGTGTGTGGAAATGACACCGCCAGGGCGGCGGAGATTCCCCCCCCCCCCCCTCCTGACATTGGCTGGAAAGTGGAGCAGCTCGTCAGGGACAATCAATGGCGATCGATCGCTGCTGCGTGGCGCAGGCGGCCAGCGCGCGGGCGGGGGGGGGGAGGGGAGGGAGGGGCAGCGCGGTCAGCAGGGGTGGGGGCACCAGTAGCTGAGGTCAAAAAACACACAGATCTGCAAAAGGGCATAGTGGGGTCGCATGGATACAAAACCGTACAGGAAGGCATCACATAGGCTACCTACCACATTACAAAAGGAAAGGAGGTCTCATCACACTAGACTCTGACAAAAGTCACAACTCAACAGGGTTAATGTCTGGTCTTCATGGACACATGATGAAATCAGTCACATAACTACACAATGATATAGCTTATCACACAACCACACGACCAGTTCCACCACACACAGTGCGCACACACCACACAATTCACCCACCACTTGCCAGCATATAAACTTACACTGACTGGTCTCAACTAGACAAAAATGGGGGAGTTGATATGTCTGGCTGCACAAGGCAGGAATATATCACACTGCCTCAAAGAATACTGTTAAGTTGGGTCTCATTATACACTTTCACAATGGGATCAAGAGGCCAAGTGAAACACAACTGGGCCACCCATTACAATAAGATGCACCTCAATAACTAGGAGGAATAAAGTAGCTTGACAGCACCCACCATGAACACAACTTCATCATATGTAATGCCACCCCCCCAAATAAACACCAGAACACAGCAAACTGAATGAGCATTAACTCAGTTCTGACAGTACCACCATGTGATGCAGCATGGCCCAGGCGCACAAGAACTTTACACAGGAGTCGAGACCCTATTAGGCGGTTCAAAGACCCCTTCACAGGGGTCACCTAAGACCACTGTAAATCGTATTTACATTATGATTCATAAGAGTAGCAAAATTAGGAAGTAGCAACGGAAATAATTTTATGGTTGGGGGGTCACCACAACACGTAGCTACTGGGTTAGCAAGTCCTATCTATATAATGACTGATGCTCTGACAGAGCTCTAAACTGAGTTCCTGTCAGGGAACTTGACTCACAACAGCAGCAAAGAAAACTTCTGTCACTACATCTGGAAAACTCAACTCACATGGTTGTTTTCACCCAAAGAAGCCACACTCTTACCCCCATCCCACTGGATGTATCCTAGCAGCAGGGTGAGCCCAAACAGTACTCAGGCTCTGGGACCTTGGTGGGGAGCCACCCCCCAAGCCTCTCACCAGGTGAGATTCAAATAGTGCTACTGATCTTACTTCCTGTTACCTTCACAAGCTTTAGAAGACAAAGCGTATTTCTCCAAAGTTACCCTACTCAGTCTCCCAAATTCAAGGACTTTCTCAACTTAAATCCACTCTCTATCCCTTTACTTTCCCCAAGAGGAATAGAGGTGTTGGTTATAGCTGGGCGGTGGTGGCGCACACCTTTAATTCCAGCACTTGGGAGGCAGAGGCAGGAGGATCTCTGTGAGTTCGAGGCCAGCCTGGTGGCTGAGTACACCTTTGATCCCAGCATTCGGGCGATAGAGTCAGGTGGACCTCTGAGGTCAGCCTGATCTGATCTAGAGTGAGTTCCAGGGCAGCCAGAGCTACAGAGAAACCATCCCCAACAACAACAAAGCTCCAGAGAGGTTCCTTCAGTAACAAGCATAAGCAGCAGAAAAAGGCCGGTCCTAGGTCTCAGCAATACCCCTACCCCCACCCCGAGGAAGCAATTGTTTGTGGGAGCAGGATCAACATCTTCAGTCCTACAAACACCCTTTTAAGACCTCCGCTGTGAGCTAATGCAGGTCAGCTGGGCTGTAGCCCTACCTTCATGTTCAGACTTGGGCCCACCCAAGGACTTTCAGGAATCTGTTCTAGCAAGGGAGCTCCCCCTAAAGGTCATGCCTAGAGTGACTCCCAACACTCCCAGTTAGATTCTCTAAACTTTCTGTGACTGGCTCTCAGGCCTCACACACTGACCTAACATCTCTAACACAGAGGCCTTCCTTGACTAGAGAATGAAGACTGTTTTTGTGACCTAGACTAGGAACAGCAAGGATCTGTCCATGGTAGCTGTTACAACCAATTCCTTACCCTTCCAGTGGAACTGAGAAACACATGGGGGAAGAAGAGATCTGATCTGCCATTAACACTCTTTACCCACAGCTGAAAGCAAACTCTCACATTACTCCTCTCCCCTCAGGCTTTATATCCATCAGTCACAGGTGGTTGACATGTACATTCTGGTGTATGCATTCCCCTAAGGGGCCCAGTCTATACAAGGTACTGGCATCCCATACTGGTCTTGCTCAAAGGTTTGCCATGAAAACACACAAAACAGGGCATATGTAAATTGTCAATAGTTACTTCCTTGAACCTGGTCCACAAATTTTGTTTTGTTTGTGTAACGGCTCTAGCTGTTCTGGAAGTCACTCTAAATTCTATAGACCAGGCTCTGGCCTCAAACTCAAGAGATCGATCCACCTGCCTTTGCCTGAGTGCTGGGATTAACCAAGTGCTCATTTTCTATGAGAAAAATCAAAGGACATATAAATTGTTTGCCCTGAATTATAACACTGAAGAGCCTTTGATTCAAACCCAGATCTAATTTCTCTTTTATAAAGGTTACAGATTTAGGCTCACACCCATATACATAAACACTAAGAAATGTCCATGCTCACAATCTTCTCAAAATTCCTGACATGAACAGCCCCTCCTGCGCACACAGAAGGTGGCCTATGCTGTCCCTTAGTCTGGAGCCAGTCACATTCTCCATAGCTGTTGTTCAGGGAAGGCAGGGAGTCCACATCCCCAGGTTTCTGCCTTGACCCTGACCCACCACCCTTCCTCACAAGAGCACAAATTCTTCCTGTTGCAGCCTGATAACCAGCCTCAGTGGGGAAGACCTGATAGAGAGCAAATCATTCTGGGGGCCAGTTGGCTAGCCCTACCCAGGGATGCCTAAGACAAGATCTACTGCCTGTGTTTTATAGCAAGTCAGCCTTTCCTTCAGGTAAGTATGTTTTTCTAGTACAGCTACAATCAAGGCCTCCCCTCCCTACTTACTACAGGGACTTTCCTGTGTCCAAAGTTTTCTTCAGATGTAAAATCCTTTCCATGGTTAGGAACTAAAAAAAACTCAGGGAGTCCCCTAGACTTCCCTCTTTAGAGGTATACAGCCAAAACCCTGACTTACAGACAAAAACAGCCCCTAGAAGCTCTCCCAGTTTGGGGACAGTGGCGGTTCTCATGGCTCTGCCTGGGTTACAGCTACTTGGTGACTTCAGCAAATCTACAAGTCATTTGCATACGCAGATGGCCAAGCCTAGAATTTCAAAGAATTCCCAATGAAGAGGCAGCTGGCTTCCGGATGGTGGCCCTGGAGGCCACAGCTGTGGCACTGGAACACTAGAAAGCCTGGGGTCCCCAACCACTAGATTGAAAAAAAGTACTTCTCAGGCCTCACCACCAGTGCTCTGCTCTTTTCCCCGACCCTCCATCTTTGGGTTTAAAAGAACCATGGCATGGCTGCCCAGCTCATGTAGGCAAACAAGTGATAGTGGATAGCTGATGAGGGTACATCTGCTTTTGAGAAAGACAACAGTGGGCACCAGAAACGGGAATTCCCTTGTTCACATGAAACAATGAACACAGCCAAGTGGACAAACCTGGTGTTGAAGCTGTTTATGTAATACAGAGATGACAAGAACACGTGGTAAAAAAGACCTAGCACTTTGATACTTCTGGTAGGGCTAAGGATGGGATTTAAGACACTATAACCTGTTCTCTTTACAGTAAACCTTTCTGAGTACTAGACTGAACTAGGCCCTGGTCCACTTACTTCTAAATACATCAAACAAAAAGCCAAACCCAAAAGAAGCCTCCATACCCCAAACAAAAGCCTCTCAGGCTCTGTCCATGTACATTCACTGACCTCACACACCTTGTAGCTTTAAAAGCTATGGGTCATCATTGCCCTCTGCTGGCTACAGAGGAACTAGCACCCACACAGAACCCCCTTTACCTGTAAGCACAAAAACTGTTAGCTATCTGTTGAACCATGAGTTAACAGGGGCTAGAATGGGTAGAAAGAAAAACGGGGCCAGGCGGTGGTGGCGCACGCCTTTAATCCCAGCACTCGGGAGGCAGAGGCAGGCGGATCTCTGTGAGTTCGAGACCAGCCTGGTCTACAAGAGCTAGTTCCAGGACAGGCTCCAAAGCCACAGAGAAACCCTGTCTCGAAAAACCAAAAAAAAAAAAAAAAAAGAAAAGAAAAAGAAAAACGGTGTGTGTGTGTGTGTGTGTGCGGGGGCAATTATCTCCCACTCACAGAATAAACATCTGAAGAACCCTACCAGACTCTCCTATCTTTTCTCATGTCCTTGCCCTATCTGCTCCAAAGGCAGGCTGAGTGAAAATACTTCTAGAAAATTAAACTTTGAAGGAAGTCTGAGACAGTTTGTTTCCACTGTTCTCTTTGCACTCTGCAGCAAGTGCCTGGAAGTTCTCAATATCCTCTGAAACAAGACTGGACCCTTTAACAATTGGCACAATATTCTGCAGGTTAGCTACATCTTCAAAGATGGCTGTGATGCTAGCTTGGAGACTGGGGTGTTCAAATAGGTGAAACCAATGAATTGTATACTACTAGGGGAAAGAGCTAGACCCCAGAACCCACAATGTAAGTAACCCAGCTTTTGCCAATTACTTCAAGCACAGAACCCATCTCTTACTTCTGAGTTAGGGCTAGCTTTAAAGCCCAAAATGATTATCCTTTGGGATGTCAAGAGCTACCTTAATGTCTAGGGAAAACAGAGAAAACTGGCAATTTGGGGAGATGTCTCTTTCAACAAAATCCCCTCCTTTTAAATTCAAGATTTGAGGACCAATAAGATGGCTCCCCAAGTAAAGACACTATTTGCTGTCAAGCCTGACAAACTGATTTCAACCTTTGGAACTGACATGGTGGAAGGAAAAAGTCTCCAGAACCTTGTCCGATAACCACACACGTGCTCAAAAACCACACACATATCCACACTAAATAAATGTTTAAATACTTTAAGACTTCAGTATGTCTGGTGGAAGAGGCAAGGACACCCAAAATTCAAAACCAACTCAGGTAACTTGAAACCCTGTCGCAAAAAGCAAAATGAGCGGTTGGAGAGATGACTCTGATTACAGGTACTTAATGCTACTCTATTGCCAAGTATGTTCCCAGTACGTACACAGTACCCCATAAACACCACTAACTTCAGTTCCAGGGATTCTGACGTATCTGGTGCCCTAGATATGTGCATGTGGTACACATATATTCAT